>JAJSRV010000104.1:0-109634 GCA_021527715.1 Neoseiulus cucumeris
TGATATATGTATGTATGGTATGAGAGCATTCATCGCGACGTCCTCCTCTTTGAAAGTCCGGCGCCGAATCAAGTTACTGCGGCTGCACTAAACAGCCCAGTTTCGAAACTCCTCGGCCATTAGTGACCGTTTGGTCGTGGCATAACAAGTCTTCCTCGCTCGAACTCTTGCAAAGTAGATGTAGCGGCTGTCTCCTTAAGCAGTGTGCACGTAAGCTGTCGTCTCCAAGTCGGCGGGCGCGGCACCGACCACTTGATTTACTTTCTGTTCCTCTCTTTCGTTTCGTAGTTTTATCTCTTTCTCGAAGCCGACCGGTTTCTACTGCTCGTACATCGCAAAGGGACGTTCTTGATGGTTTTCGCTCGTCTTGAATTTTCCTCGGTCCGCCGTTGGGGAATCATTCGATTCTAGAAATCTCCTGTCGTTTCCGTTCCTCGAGTCGAGGAGGTCCAAAGGTCGAGGAGAACAGTGGTCAAGGAAACGTCGACGACAGACCCGCATCCGAAACAAGGACGATCAGTGACAGACAAAGCCGGTGCTCTTAGACAACCTGTTCGCTGTCTCCGCCCAACCTGCGTCGAGCCACTTGAGCTTGCTGACAACAAGAATTTGTCAATTCGAGTGGATTCGGCGCTCTCCGATAATCGATCCGAGCAACAAGTGCTCACTCAGCCATCTTTGCATTTTCAGCGACGGGTTCGTCCACGGAGATCCGACGCGATCTGGAAAGCCTGACAAAGTGCAAGTTCCACATTTTGGAGGTCTAAATCAGACTCGGAGCCATCCAGATGCCAAGCCCTGAAAGGACCATTTTTCCATTTTTCACGAAGAGGAGTCAGTTTTTTGGAAAGGTCCTCTGAATAGACCTCGGCAGAGCAACGAAACACTGAAGGAGGTGATTGAGGAATTCATTAAAGAGCTGTGATTCGTCGACGTAGGAGCCGTACGTGCGCGTATGAGCTCGAAAACAAAGTATAAGACTTCGTTAAGTGGATTAGACGTGATAGGCGGACACGAACGACGGGCTCGCGAAGAAGAGGCAGAAGAAGACAGGCGATACCCGCAGCTGACAAAAGCCTTAATACAATTAGATTCCGCCATCTGAACAGAGAGCTCCTTAATAGCAAAACAGTTTCGCATGGCTGCACCTTAATAATCGCAGTTAACAAACGGATTTACAACTGATTTCACTCGCCCCGTCCTGTAGAAAGAATGTTGCCGCTGAAATCTTTGCACATCGGATCCTCGAGCAAAAGCAGCAAACTTTCTTCGTCTTGAGACCAAATGCTTTTTCCAATTCGTCCCGAGACATATCCCCCTTCGACACCCCCGCCGGGGAGGGGAGGGGAGGGGGTGAACTCCCCTTGAAGGGACCACTATGCTCCGATTGGTTCACGGGCATGCTCCGGTATCATCATCGTAAGTTGCTCCCTTGGATAGTGTCAGAATTGTCACCCCCCCCCCTCCCCCTCCCCCTCAGATGTTCAGAACGGCCTCCGAAATTGGAGCTGGACGTGACTGATCGGTCATTACTACGTCGGGTCCCCACCTAGTTTTCAGCGCGGGACATGTTCGAACATATCCGGGTGCCCTTAGCGGATCTTTGGGTTTCGAGAGCGGCGACAAAAGCCGTCAACAACAGAATTTCAATGTTCCACTGACTTCAGTTGAAATTCGCGACGATTCGCTGCGATTCGAGAACTCTCAAAGGCCCTCGGCAAGTCCCCAAGGTGGGTGAGCGATCGTTCCTTCCTTTTCCCTTCCGCTCAGCGTGAAGTATACGTTTTTGACAAAGGTCCCCTCCCTCATGAATGCTCGCCTTGCTCTGAACGTTCCAAAAAAACGAATGTTCAGGAGACTCCAAGTAATTTCCTGTTCCGCATTTGAATGAAATGAAGAAATTCCCCGAGAGACACCTTTTGGAGGCAGAGCGCCGTCGCGATGAATTGTGACGGAAAAACAAAACCTCGTGTTTTTGAATTCTCGCAAGTCTTTCGAATATTCCCGAAAATCCTGCTCGAAGAATCCTGCTCGCCGCAAATTCCCCAAAGAACGAGCTTTCAGTGAAAGGATGTTGGATTCACAGCTTGTTCCCAACAGACTCGCTCAGTAACCGCGACCTGAGGCAGTGGAGTGCGCAAACGAGCGGCTGGTGGGTGTATTTCCGGAAAGGAGAGGTCATTAAGGGGACAGTTTTGAAAAATTCGTCCCTTTAGCGAGCTCAGGATTCGGGTAACAATTTCGAGCGTCCGGCTAAACACACGCAAAATACTCTTTTCAAGCACTCGCCCTCGCACTCCCTCCTCGCCATCGACTTCATGATGAAACTACTTCCAATATATATGCCAATATGAAAGCTCTCGTCGACGTCGTTTGGAAAAGGGATGATTGAAGTCTTCGAAACAGAACGCTTCTCTTGCCACTGTGTTCGACGTTTCAGAGAGGCGGCTGACGGAGCTAAGCGAACAATCCGAGATTCTTCTTGAAAAAAAAAAACAAAAAAAACAATAAATCGATGTTTGAAATATCGCGACGAACCAGAAAGAGATCTTCAGAAGAAAGACCGACACCCGCGCTCGGTGATAATGAGCCACCATGCTGGATATGATGTTCGTTCGTGAATATAAAGCGGGAGGCTTGTTCGCACAAAAGCCGTAAAGTACAGAACTCTGACCTTTGACCGCCTCCTACTTTCACTCGGCGCGTGCGTTTGATGCGTAGCGAGACTCGGACTGAGAATTCCAGAGGTGTGAGAGTTCAAGCTTTGGCATAAATCGGAGAATTCATGTCGCGCTGCCCAGATACATCAGTTTTCAAACTATATTTCGTGCGAAAAGCCACCAGAGAGCCAGAATTCAAGATTTCACGCAGTTTTCGCAATAAAGCGGAGAATCTGTGTTTGGAAAAGCGCTAATTCCAGCCGAAAGTCATTGGGAACGGCTTCGGCATGAGGGGTCTGCCTTTATTTTTATCATTCATTTTTCATAATCAAGCTGCTTACATGAAGTAAAGCGTTGCGACACAATGCAGAGACAAGTTACTTCCATTTGTGGAAGCAACTTCATGGCGCTTGTCTTTCCGTTTTAGTTTTCCACACACAGAAGGGAATTCAAGTTCATCAAACGAGAAAAAGAAAGCGAAGGGACGTGCTTCGTTGGCGGGTCGTCTTGCGCCACGGAACTCCCATCAATCAAATGAGCGGATTCAAAAACCTGACGGCTTGTGTTTGTTGTTATAATTACAATAATCGGCAGCGCACACCCAACGGATAGTTGAATCCCGAGCATAGATTCTCCGAATTCTTCAAAGTTTCTTCGACCCTAGTTCGGTTTTCATCACTTCTCCACGAAGCCGAAGCTGAACTTCTGTTGCAACGAAACAAAGATGCAACATGGAGCGTCCCCCGATGTGGGAAAGTAGAAATTTGGCAAACATATTGAAAGAGAATGAGTTTCTCATGTAGAAACTTCGAGTTTCCATCCGTTCGCCGGTGTTACATCACGGACGACGTAGACGCCGCACTCATTTGCAGTCGTTAATGAGAACTATCGAGGCGCCAAGTCTTGTTTCAGCTTCAGTATGTGTCTTCCACGTCGACACGGATGATGTTTCAGATCAAAGTGCATTATTATCGATCGGCGGTGAATGAAATTTTACGACCGATCAACAGCCGTGCAACGAGACCGAGGAATCACTATCAGCCCCCTGGCTGGCTGAATGATCGATCCATCGATCGATCGATCACTTGGACGATCTTTTCATTCAAAACGTTCCACCATACTCCCGGAACGGAACAGTGCGCTGCGGGTGGCACTCCCATTGTGCACCATTGAGTGATTTTGGCGGTGAAGTTGCGCGTTTCCATCAAAGCAGCAGATTTTTATCCGAGCAAATCTCTCCTCAGGGGTTTGCAACCCCAAAAGAGATTCTACAGCTTGACCTCCGCCATAGCAATCAGAGACTGGCGCCGAGACCGATTGGACCGTAATGGCCGAGCAGCCAATCTCTAAGGAAACAGACGCCGCCGTAGGCTTACGACCGGATTACCAGCAGTGCGGCAGCCTTGCTCGCCCCAGACCGGCAAACCCCAAGGGCTGGAGACCGTATGGGAGAGAAGATTATTTCGCTACCCTGCGACCACTTTGTGTGTGACAACTTTCAATAGAAAGCTCAACTCGAGTGACAGACGCCTGTTCTCGAGGTTTACGCCGTTTGCGAGGAATTCGGGTTATTCCGAAAGTGAAACGAGAAGCAAACACGAGGAAAGCAGCCAGAGCTTTTTGGAACAAGAACGGAAAAGAGCTGCTAATGGAAGCTTTCATGAAACTTGGTCTTTAGAGCTTTAATGATTCTCGCAATGATAAATTCCATCCGGTCCATTTCTGAGGAAAACAGAGCTATCTCATCCAAAGTAGGCTACTGCTCCGACTATCAGGTTCGCGAATTGAATCGATATCGAAGGCCAGGGTCGAAGAGTGTTTCACAAACTTACGAGAAACTTTTCCAACAAGTAGGAGCTCTACAACCTCGGATTATGGTTCGTAGTGCGGGTTTTTCAGCTCCCTCGCGCTGCCGGTTTAAAATATGACACCAAGAATGTCATTCGGGACTTGTGAATGACTATATCGAGGCTTAATGGGCCGCCTCCGGGACGATAAGTTCAAAAATCAGCGGAATCACCCCGAGAATCCAGAGTGACATAGTTAGTTGGGCCAAATGAGGTGATAATCAACAACAATATAGAGATTTCAAAGACGGTCAATGGAATCTGCTGTTTTTGGGATTTCGGGAATACTCATCAAAGATCAAAGTCCAGTAAGAAATCAACAATTTCAGCAGAATTGCCGGAATCTCAGTACTCGAATGGAGTATTCGCGTCCCACTTTGCGATTGTTTCGTGAACGGTTACCTCCGGATATCATCATCATGTTTATATTTGCGTGTGCCTGCATACAAATTGGCTCTGTTGTGTTTAGGCTTCAAGTATGGGGAGTGAAGATAAGGACCCAACGTTGTTGATGCCGCTAATCAATTTATCTACTCTGCTATTATGCCGCTTGTGCGATGGATACCGGGCCGACGGCGGGTGGCAGGCAGCCGGGCGGGTAAACGGCTATCATGTCGATGAAGATGCCGATGGACGTTCTGCGCTGCTCGAATGAGAGCCAATGAATTTCGAATTAGCGTCTGCTTACGCGCGTCTGCTTATCGGCCACGCGGCGGCGGCGGCCGCGGCGGCGGCGGCGATGAACAATAACTTTGCACTTCACCAGCGACACACTTCAGAGATTCGGGCTGCCGGGCTTCCAGAAGAGATCGTTGGGGTTGTTTGCGCAATTGTTTTGGTGCAGTAGACGTCGGCCGTGATGAAAGTCTGTGTGTTCTTGGAGAGTGGAAAAGCCGTATCTATGTCACGCAATTAATTCCCACCAAATCCCACCTGAATGGCTCATCGTGGGAGTGAGTCGGCAAACGTTTCCAGTAAGTGGCGTACTCGTCATTCGCAGCGCCAGCGTCTACAAAGATGAACGGAACAGCTGACTCGCCTGCGCCAGATTGAAGTATCGAACATCGGATAAAGTCTCTCCTGCTCGAACAGTGCTGCTGATCTCTCCGGACCAGAGGAGGCGGAGTCATGAGATTTTAGTCGGAACTGAACAACAGAGCATAGAACAGTACAGTGCATCACCGCGGTCGTGTTCTCGAGTGAGTGGAGCAGAGTGCAGCTGGAAAATGTCTGACGTCGACGAAGTCGATAGCGAGTTTGTGCGGGTGAGTTTCTCGTCACGCGGGTCCCGCTCGGTAACCATCGAACGTTCCGTGAACGGCAGGAGAAAAAGCTCCGCATCGAACGATTGGAAACCGGCGAAACAGCGCTTTCTACTTCGCAGGTTGAACGCATCGATCTACAACTGTCTGGCGAAACTGCGGCTGCTCTTCAGCCCGTGCTGCTGTCGATCGATCGCGCTCAACAAAGGTGCCGATCTCGTGCTACTCGGTCAACGGTACACGCAATCGGACTCGACGGTCGATTTGTTCCAAGACATCTATTCTCGCCTGTATTTCTCCTACCGTACAGGCTTCGTTCCGTTGAAACATTCTCGCGTCGGGATAAGAAGCGACACCGGATGGGGCTGTACGATTCGAACCGCTCAGATGTTAGCGGCGGAGGGACTCGTCCGACATCTCCTCGGCAGGAACTACAGGAGAATACAGAATGCGGAGCAGGAGAACGCCGTCGTTGAGGGCATCGTGCGCCTTTTCCATGACGAGCCTTCAACTCATTGTCCGTTTTCCATTCACAACATGACCTCCATCGCGTTTCGAGACTTCGGACAGAAACCGGGACAGTGGTACAACCCCGGTATGGTCGGCCACGTTCTGCACAAGGCCATGCGGCAACATCAAGCTCTCGGCGACCAGGCGGCGCCTCAACTTAACGACCTGTGCGTTTATGTCGCTCGGGACGGCTGCATTTTTGTTGAAGACCTCCTCGAACTGTGTATGCCCAGGGATCCCAACGTGAAATGGAGGTCCCCGCTCATCCTCGTCGCGCTCCGACTTGGCATCGAATCCGTCAGACCGGCGTACCACGATTGTCTGAGAAAAGTACTCGAGAATCGCTACACGATAGGTGTCGTCGGAGGACGAGAGAATTCGTCGTTCTTCTTCGTGGGATATCAGAAGGATCAGCTTTTCTATCTCGACCCGCACTATCTGCGGAGCTGCGAAGACCAGGAAGCCGAACACTACTTCGCGAAAGAAGTGAGACGGATGCATTTCAAGAACCTACGACCCAGCTGTCTGCTCGGCTTCTATTGTCGCAACCAAGACGAACTCGGTGAATTTCTGAGTTCCGTTCAGGATGACGTTTCTGCGATTGAAACGGAAACCGGTAAAACCTTTCAGTTGGTTGACATCTGCAGCGGATCTGCGAGCTGTCTAGACTCGGGCAAGCTTCTGTCTCGGAAGTCATTGGGTTCCTTGGAAATTCTGTCACTTTTCGACCAACGGAGCCTGCCCTCTTGAAATGTACACACAAAACGAGATAACTCAGATGCTTTTACACTGTTTATACTTTTTGTAGATTGTTGACACTCCGGTTTTTCGTTTTTAGATGGATTTTTTTTGCCCGAAGTGATATCTGTTAAACTTTCATACAAGTCGTTACCTGATAAGAAAATGACCAAAACTTCTAAATCGCGAGACGTTTCGAACTCCAACAAGATAACGAGAGATACCTACACGCAGAGAGCGAGAGAGAGGCAGCGACTCGCTTATCTCTGAATGTTCGAGTTCTTACGTTATAAATCACTTAAACAAACCGGTGACCGAGAAAACTGATCAAATGAATGAGAATAAATTTTCAAATTCCATCATGCAACACAACGTTTTGTTTTCCTGGTCCCAATCGATCTGAGAGTCGATTGCAAACGCCGATAGTTTCGTTTTCGGTGGAAGAGACGGATTAGCTTACCTGGAAGAGGAAAATATTACTTTCGTTAGACTCCATTGTTTTTAGAAGCTCCGGCTCGACTTCGAAAAACTCGAGGTCGAATTCCGTTGTTTCCTCGCGAATTCGCTCAATTAATCACTGAGATTAATAGATGCCGTTCATTTGACGGGTCTCGCACCTCCTCTAATCCTCCGTTACCACTCTTGCTAAAAAAAATACAAACGTGAACAAATGTACCGACAGTAATGATAAGTAACGGCTAAGGGAGGCGCGACGTTGTTTATCTCGTACATCCGATCGGACGATAGTTTTTCCCGTGGTTTTCTTGCCAGATCGTTCTTCATCGAAACATTTTCAGGTCTCGTGTGCTTGTTCATTATTATGGAAGACGCAACGAATCACGCGACAAGCGTTCGAAACATCGAGTTGCAAACAGACAGGAGGACTTTGACGAATGTCACGCTTCGATTCGTTTTTTTTTTTTGTCAAGAGTCACCATAGCGATACAAGTGTCCATCAGTTGGGCGACTTCGGGGCACATCGGTCACCCGGGGGATTTTCCCGTGCGCGACGCGTCTTGTTTGGTCCTCAGGCAAGTCATCATAAAAACGATAGAATCATTATTCTGATCTTTCGATTGATTCTTGGCTGATCACCGAAACGAATCGATCGATCGATAAGCAATTCCAGTTCGTGTCTTTTTCCAAAGATTTCCCAAGTTTTTCTTCTCGTAGCTTAATAGTAGAGTCTCCCGGCTCAATATATAATATATTAGTGAATAACAAAATGAATTGATGGATTGATCGATAAGATCGTCGACTCAAAGATGATTTGTCGGCAGTTCCAATTGATAGATGGTTTGTCAAAGGATTCGCTTGATTGATTGATTGATTGATTGACCAGGTGATGGAATTTCTGGTGAGGGTAATGATTGATGGAATTTTCGGTGTGTACATACATATATCAACAGAATCGAAGACGATGACGAGTCAAGGGGGAGAGCTCGCTCGAGAATAATTATCATTTGGGGTGTCCATTCAAAAGTTGACGACGAGGGGTCCAGCTGGGCAAGAGAACAAGTGGCTGTCCAAGCTACCACCCGTAGCACGACAGCGCAATCTTAAAACAAAGCTGCGCCGACGGAAGGGGAAAGCAAGCGGACAGACTGGCAAGCAAGCAAGCAAGCAAGCGAGGTAGCGGACCAGCAAGCAACCGTCCGATGGCCGCTTCGGGAATGCAAATCAAACTTTCGCAACTGGTCCCGCGAAAATTTGCTTTGTTGCTGATTCTTCTATTCCGTCTGAGCGGCGCGTCTTCCCATAGAGCGTGTCAACGTCGCATCCAAGACGACAAGGACGTCAGATATCAGAGCGCACTGTCACAAAATCGGCCGACAAATGAATTAGAATATAACCAGTTCCTTTGAAAGTGTTTTTTTTTCTTTATGGAAAGGCTGCACGGGCGAAGCAACGGCTTGACGACGCGACAAACGGTTTTCTCCATCGATCGAAGTTGTTGAACTTGAGGAAATCGACGGGATTCTATGTTTGACGATTGATGAGAGTACGTGAGTTGATGTGCTTCAATGTCGCAAGAATTAATTGATGGATGGAAAACTGGACATCGAATGGGCGGGGGGAAGCGACTTAGATAACTGATTGATGAGTGGATAAATAACTCGATTGATGGATTGAATAGAAGGTTGATGAGTGAATGATTGAAGATATGGATGGATTGTGGAATCGACTAATGGATGATAATGGGAGCTGATAGTCATCTTCGGTGGACGAGAAGTGAAGACGAGTCACTTCGTTCCGCCGGCTTTGAGGGAAATCTTCTCCCTGCGCAAGAGATCCGGAATTCGATTTTTCGTTTCGATGTGTCGCTCTGCCGGGGCTCAAGTACATAAATGATGATGCGGGATTTCTGGAGCGAGGCCCCGCTCTGCGGGTCAAGGATTGAGTCTTCCTCACGGAAGAAGACGGTGACATAACGACGAGCCGACGATGAAAACGGTCACAAGCCAGCGATTTCGACTTAGAACAAAAGCAAGCTAGTCGACGAGCGAAACTAATCACCAAGGAACCACCGAGCGTTGTTGTTAGTTGGACTGGCTCGGACGGATGGACAACAGACCGAGACAGTATTTTGACTTGGTGCGGTACTTCGTGGAAGTATGGCAAGTTATGCAGAAGCCCCAGCCGGGGTCGTTTCATTTTGTCATCGTGGAAGTACCTTTAAGTTAAGCAGAAGCCGCAGGCGGGCAGCTTTACGGAAGCGAAGGAACTCATTCAGGGTCTCGAGTCTTCGCTTTCGTTCGAGTTATGCCCGAGCCGAATGCATTCGCGGGGGTTCAATGAACCAGTTTTCGACGAAAAACAAAAAAAAAAACACTGAAGACCAGTAGGTACTCTTTGTTTGACTCATTCGATGGCCGTGTGGAAATCCGACCAGAGCAGTGTCGTGGTGTTGGTTTAGAAATAGAATGATGTTGTGTTTCATTTTCGGAGGAGTAGTAAATTGCTGATGTCTATCAGGCCGCCTGCCTGCCTGCCTGCTCATTCGGAGTCAAAGCTCTCTGTTTCACGTTGTTTAATGTGTTTGCAGACATCTTTACGAAACCGCAGGCTAAAAACACCACGAAGACAGCCAGAGCGAGACATACGCCAATATCGAAATTCAAAGCAGCTCACTTGTGAGAAAGAGCGAGAACTATAACAACGATTCCGAAACAAAAATAGAATGTCTTCATTACTCCTCAGATAAGACAAAGCCGAAAACACACGCATGGAGACAAAGTGGCGTATAACGAGAGCTTCGATTCCGTCCGACCGGTTGAATTTCACACAAGCATCGGATTTGAACGAGAAAAAAAAAGAGTCCAGAGCCCTGTCATGCTCCGACAGAGTCAGATCGTGTTCGAAAAGAGGCACTTCTCGGACAGCGGTCCACTTTCTGTGGAATTCCGTCTTCGTTTCAAAACTTTTCATCGAACAGAACTTCAAGAAGTATCGACTCCCAGTGAAAATTTCCCAAATGTCGCGGCAGGGTAATGCCTCGACAAATAGCGAGAAACCGTTCGTTCAACGACGCATCAACAAAACGATTATGACTGCGGTTCGAACTCGCCAAATATCTGATTAAGCTATATTCGCCGGAAATACACGCGCAGATAATTTGCCTCACAACGATAATGTAAATGGCAACCGAGCAAACGACGCTGTTTCCAGAGGAATCTAGATCTGTGTGAGGCAGCAGCAGCAACAACCCCGAAACCGAAACCGACGGCGAACAGGAGCTGCGCGCGGTTGAGGTGGTTATTGTTTCGAGCGTTTCTCTATCGCGTGCGATGTTGTAAGAAGTAAGTTGAAGCTGAAGAGTCGCCCACGCGTCGTAGCGGGTGGCAGACTGGCGGACAGGCAAGCAAGCAAGCAAGCAGGTGAGTAAGGGCTTGCCGTCTCCGGAGGAGCGTGAGCACCGGTCGAATATAAGAAAGTGCTGGGCGCTAGGAGCCGTTCACTTGACCAAGCAAGCCTCGAAGAATCGCGACGAGCGGGTTCGCTCAAAGTTCTTTGTTGTTCGAGGTGTCGCCGTGTCCAACTGTCTGACCACAATGAAATCTTTCGTTGAGCTCACGGTTGTGGCAGCGCTTTGCGCCGTCGCGCGAGCCGGTCACGGCCACCACGGCCACGTGCACGAGATCGTCAAGTACGTCCACAAGATCGTGCCCGTTCCCAAAGCGATCCCGATTCCGAAACCGTACCCAGTTCACAAATTCGTGCCTGTGCCCCACATAGTTCACGTGCCGAAACCGGTACCGGTTCCCGTCAAAGTGCCCGTCGTCAAAAAGATCCCAAAGATCGTCCACGTCCCTAAAATGGTGCCAGTGCCCAAGCCTGTGCCAGTGCCCCACCACGTCCACGTCCCGGTCCCGGTGCCAGTCCTGAAGCATGTGCCGGTCCCGGTTTACAAACACGTCCCGGTGCCAGTGACAAAGCACGTCCCCGTGCCGGTGAAAGTACCGAAATTCGTGCCGGTTCCGGTGCACAAGGTGATTCACGTCCCGCAACCCGTGTCTGTGCCAGTGAAGGTTCCAGTCTTCAAGGAGATCATTGTCAAGAAACCCGTTGAAGTGCCAGTTCCGGTTTACATCAAGAAACACAAAGTGGAACACGGCTGGTAGTGGTGGTGCACGTCGTAGTGACTCTGCTGTACATACGGATGTAAATACTGTGATATCGAATGTTCAATATACATAATTATATAAATAATAAATCTGTTTCCCTCGTCTCCGTGTCTGATTCTCAGGTAGGCTTTTGATTGACATCTGCGCTGACCGAGACGGACATCGGTCGAAGTCATTCACTGAGCCAACCAGCGGGCCACTTGATTCAACTAACTAACTAAGACGCTCGCTTCGTCCGTCCGTTCGTTTGTCTGTCGAACAGAAGTATTCTTAACGGTGGCTACTGGAAAAGAAGGCCGGAAGTCGTAATCCTGAAGAAGCAATGTGCATCTATCTCAGTGCTTCTCTTCGTCTTCAGCTTCGTTTGCAGCCGCCGCTGCTTCAAATGGAGAAGGCAGTCAGCGAGCCGCTTACAAGTTGAGTGCTTCAAGGATCGAGGCTTCAGTGACGGCATCACCATCAACTGTAGCAAGCGCATCGGTCGTTGGATTACAAAACGGACTAGTCGGACGCGTCGACAGACGAACACATCCACTATCGCCGCTCGCTGCCTGCCTGCCTGCCTGCTTGCGTTATGTAACGGTGGTGCTCGCCATTCGGAACGCCACGCATTCCGACTGCGAACCGATAGTCAGACCGTCTTCCAGTCGAGCGTTTCGCCTGCCGCCGCCGCTGCCGCTGCCCGCAAACCCAACCGGTGGATCTGATGGGAAGAAAAAAATAGACCCTATAACTAGCAAACAAACAGACAGACAGACAAGACTTTCGTTTTTTGTCGAAGCGTTCCACTCACAGCTCGTTGCCGTCCGCAAACGCCCAGAGATAATCCGGCCGCATGTTCGGTGCCTTGATCACGTGCCGCACGTTTGAGAACTGCGTGCGTTCCATCGAAAAATTTGCGAACATGGAGACGATTCTGCTAATCTAGATCATCAAATGAAGTTCCTAAGCGATCACCATGTGGTCTGAGTCTTCATTTCAGAAGAAATGAAAAAACTTTTTTTCTGCTCTGAACGGTCTTACAACTCATTCAGATCAGCCATATCTTCATCAATCACATGGCCAGAAGCGTTGGAGCTTCTCCTCTGAGTAGAGAATGAGAGTTTGAGCATTGTTCATGAATTTCAGGCATTAATCATGATTCAGGGAGTTAGGGATGAACGATGTCTGAACCTCCAAACTCGTGATAAAACATTATTCGATCCATCAATCCATCTAACTATCCATGGGTTGATGGATGAGGACCTTAGTTTCTCAACTACAGCGATCATGTAGAGCTTGGGAGTTTAGGTATCCTACATTAATCAGCGCCCATCAATCCATGAACAAATTGATCGAAATTCGATCATTCCGATTTGCCCAACAACGACGTGGGCTAGAATTATGAGGCACCATTCATCCAAATATCCATCAATTCACATGGATTGATGGCAGTTCGAAAATGATTGATGTCTAAACTTCCAGATTCTAGTCACAACTTTTGACTAGAGCTTGAAAGCCTTAAGACTCATAAGCCGCCATTCATCAATCTATCCTCCAGTCAATTTGTAGGAATTGACAGATGAGGATTAACGGATCATGCATGAGCTCCCAGGCTTTATCTCAAGTGTTTTGTTGAAAGGAGATTCCCGCTCTCTAGCGTTGTCATTGAAGTAGAGTAGTTCCTGACTTGTGGAACACATAAAACTCTACAAAGACCAGATTGACATTTGAAATCCACATCCGAAACACAACAGAACTTCGTAACAGAGGCGAATAGATTAAGGACGGAACTTGTTTGCGCCGATGATGGAAATTCCACCTTCTCCGTCGAGTGAACAAGTTTCTACATATATTGGTTTTCCAATCTGCGATTACTTTTCTTGTGCTGACACTCAACAGGCAGACCGGAGTAATTTTATTCAGATCACTTTCCGTCTTGATTGTTACAGAGAGCTCCTCAGAAGTGAGCAAACGTCTAGATCAGGCAGCCGAAAGCTCTGATCCCCGTAAACGAGCGTGCCTTGAATCCGACGACTCTTCCCGTCCGAAGTCACGAGACCGAAACCAACAACTTACCAGCTAAGACAAAAAAAACAACAACCAGACATTCGAACTCGCGTGGACGGACGAAGCGTGGCTCTTGCACAGCACGCCAGAGAATGACCGGATATTCGATGCGCCGACCCCTGACCCTGCGACCTTTTGGGCGCTGTTTAACACGACGACGGAACGATCCAGTGAAACCATCAATTATACATCATCGGTATAAAGCAATCATGATCTCCTATTTACTCGGACCGACTTGCGAATGGCAGGGAAAAAAGCCATCGAAAACCAACGTTTCCGAAATTGCAAAATTGGTGCATAGCAAATCGTGACGTCGGCGACCCGACCGCGCATGGGGCTTTACCTAACTCTGCTCCAGTGACTGTCGCCACGAGGGAATATTTGAGAAATTATTCCAGATGTGTCAAGAGGGAGACTCACAGTTTTCCATCGTGAACCGAGGGAAATATAAGTGGCGTGTCGCGACACTTTTCCATGATAGTTCAAAATGTATCTTCATCGGTTGGTCCTCGTGTTGAGTGTTCTGTGTACTTGCAGTGTTTCGACTCTAAAATTCAAGAACAAAAAACAGCAATCCGACGACGACCATCACCACCATCACGGCCATCATCACCACCACCATCATGAGCAGCCAGAGGTCGTGAGGTATCTGACGAAAGTGATTCCGGTACCACGACTGGTTCCACAACCGGTACCGGTGCCGGTGATGAGGTTCTTCCCGGTACCGACCCCCGTTGAAGTGCCACAGCCGATGCCCGTGCCGTACAGAGTACCAGTGGTCAGACGAATACCGAAGATCATTCCAGTCCCCAAGGAAGTCATGGTACCGAAAATGGTACCCGTTCCCGAGGAGGTGCCGGTACCTGTTCCAGTGCCCGTATTCAAGTACGTTGCGGTACCAATTCATAAAGCGGTACCAGTTCCTGTGGTCAAAGAAGTACCCGTGCCTGTGAAAGTTCCCAAGTACGTTCCGGTGCCTTACCACAAAATCATCAAAATACCCAAACCGGTCGTGGTGCACGTCAAGGTTCCGGTTTTCAAACAGATCATCATCAAAAAACCAATCGAAGTACCGATACCGATGTACGTAAGGAAGCACGTGCACGTGCACCATGCCAGCGATCATCACGGCGCAGCGAACATGATGGCCGGGGGCGACTGAGAAATTTTCTCAGTTCTGTCCGATTCGTGTTGAAACGTAATCGTTCTTCGAATTCTTTCAATGTCCGTCGAAAGGAGATGCTGGCACCTCCGCGGACGACGAATTCCATAGAAGCATGCCACGCGCGATGGAGAAAGCCCTTCTTCTACATCTGACACCCATCGGACGCCCCCGTCATCGTCATTACAAATGAGGGCAAAGCCGAATAAAGCTGATTTTCCGTATTCTTCCGGGTCGCTTACATAACGCTCATCGTAACCACCGTCGCGGCCCGAAAGGGAAAGGGCCTACGGGACGCGCGCCGGGTTCAAGAACGCTACGATGCCAAGAGAAGGTCAGTCTGGCCGACGCGGGAGGGGTTTCGAATAAATCGTTTTGGATCCATCACCCGTCTGATTCCTCAGATCTCATTTTTTGCGGCTGGGATTTTTAATTTTTGACAACTTCACTCTGCCCGAGACGCTCCGTTGAACATCGAAACACTTGCAGCGATTCAGCCAACAAAAACTGAACTTTTTCACCGACCGCATTTCTCCTTTCCTGCCGTTGTAGCGCTGCAACATTCTCGAGGGAGTCCGGATGTTTCTGGAAACTGTTTCTACTTTCGAGGAAACAGAGTTTCTCCAACCGACAGCCACCACGTGCGATCCGGAAGTAGCAAAGTACAAATGAGCATGGGAAAGATCAGTATGGATACATCGGCGGGTTACTTCCCCTCATGTTTGCTGGACATGGGCTCCGCTGGTTTTGAAACCCGTAGTTCAACCTATTCAAAATTTATACAACTGCGTCATTCTGTTTAATCCGAGACGGAGTTCCTTGACGAAATCGGTGATTCCCTTCTCTCTTTTTTTTTTTGAATATCTTCTCCGTCCGCCCGTCAGTTTGTCAGTCCAAGTGTCTTACCAACTATCAGATGGAATGGCAGGCGCACGCTTGGACAAGTTCAACTGAGCGTTCCGAAATGTTTCAGCCGGAGGCTCGGTTAGGTTCGGGTCGAAAGTCAAGCATGTGCACAGCAGCTTCATGAGACTAAATCGGGATAGTCACCGTTACTGCCGTCAGGTTGCTGTTGCTTGTGCTATCACTCACTCACTCACTCACTCACATCAAATCACAACGAGCAACAGGTATAAATAGAAATTACTTAATAGCGGCGGCGGCGGCGTGATGCCTACAGCCAGACACGCGGCGGATTTTGAAATACAGCAGCACCGTTATACGATGGTCATGGCCGCAATCGAGAGCAGATGCGATGCGGCGCCGACAAAGAAAAAACAGCAACGAACATCCCGCATACGGGCGTCTCAGGACAATATTTCCGCTGTTTTTCACGATACTCAAGGAGCTGATTTTCTCTCGACAGTTTTTTTTTTGGAGCTTTCGGTACTTCTGGCATTTCTGACTCTCAACTTGGAACCTTCCTCGTTATTCTCTGGCGCTTTCTTCCAAATTCCAGATGCTAGACGAGAATTCAAAACTCTCCTGATGGAATTCGCAGTTTGTGACCTTAGAAAAGGCGATGGCATGCTCCAGCACGGGCTGTCGACGAGCCTGGGGTCGTCGTGGGCGACCGCGCGCGCACCATTGCCCCAATCGTATGGTACACTCATTACGGTACTTCCTGATTGAGTTTGATTAGCCGTTTCTTCAACGAACCGATGGGGGAAGGAAAGCTAAACGCTTTTAGATTTTGTTCATGTGCCGTGGATAAAGAGCGGGCGAAGCAACAAGATCAGTATGGTCGTTATACGGCGGCTCGGCGTCGATCTTGAGGGCTATTTTGTTTGTTTGTTCGTTCGGACGGACGGACGGACGGCTGCTTGCTTCGTTGCTTGGTCGGTCGGTCGGTCGTTTGCTCTGCTGGTTGCTTCAATGGACAAATCTCGCCGCTTGGCTCCTGAATCTATCGAAGTCGAATATTCGGAGCCGCGGTTACTTATTTATTGCGGGCCGATTTCTCAGCTGTCATTCCTCCAGCCCGAGTGGATTACTTCACCGCTCGTTCCATTTTTCTCGCTGGTCACCTTCTTCGTTGGATCGCCGGCGCGCCGTCACTGCCGCCGGCGTGTGCTGCCGACGACTTCAATCTTGAAAAACATTTGCCATTGTGAAGTGTCATGCAATGATGATGATGGTGATCACCACCACCGTGATGACGTCCGTCGTGGTGATGGCAATGACAAAGATCGTATTATTCTAATTTGAGACGGTGAATGCGGCTCGTTCTCGACCGGACACGAAAAGGCGTCCAACAAATGTTCGTGGCGAACAGAAAAACGGGAGAAGAATCTCCCATGTGTCGAAACTTTCGGACTGACACTTTTCCCACCGAGAACTTCTGTGAAATCTGGAAGTTTCCAGCTGGAACTCGGAAATCGAAGAAAGAAAAGAGCTTTCCGGATTCACCTCGATCAGGTTCTGTTTCGAGGACTCAGTAGTTCCGGGAATTTCTGATATGTCTCCGCCACTTGATCATCACGACTAATAAAATCAACGTCGGCTTCGTGTGGCCGCGATTCCAGATGCCTCGCCAACTAATCAACACTCGATGGGATGCCACCTGCGGTAGTTATCGCAGGTTTCCTCTTCGGGATTGATTACCTTACACCTGCTGTATTACTAACTCTGAACAAGTTGGAAGAAGCCGAGCATCGAGCACCGGTGTGCCATGAGCTGTATGAGGAAAAGTACCATATTCCGATTCGCAAATCCGTCATAGGTCATACCTGATCTTGTTCCATGCGTTCAGCTTATAGTGTCGTAATCTGGGAGATGCCCAACGGCGGGCCAAACCCAACACCCACTTGGGATTCCCTGGCGCAAGAAAGAAAGAATTCGCAAGGGCGTACTTTAGTGTATATAACGTACGGGGTGCCAGTGGTCGGAAAGTCATATGCTCAGCAAGCATCGAATGAAATGAGGACGTTTACTTGTGCGCTACTGCTCGCCGTAGCCTCGGCGCATCCCGAACTTCACACGGGATGGCATCACCAGGGCGACCTCATGAAGAACTTCGGTTACGGTCCGGCGTTCGGCCACAGCTACGGCCTCCATGGATACCACGGATTCAAAGCTCAAACAATCGAAGAAGCTTGGCGCATCCCTCACGCCATAAAGTACGTGCACAAAGTGATTCCAGTGCCTAAACCGGTGCCAGTTCCTCACCCCGTGCCTGTGCACAAGGTCGTGCCCGTGCCGCACGTGATACACGTCCCGCGAGCGGTGCCCGTGCCGGTGAGAGTTCCTGTCGTGAAGAGAGTTCCCAAGATCGTGCACGTCCCGAAGTACATCCCCATTCCCAGAGTGTACCCTGTAGCCCATCATGTACCGGTGCCCGTGCCCGTGCCCGTTTTCAAGCACGTCCCAGTTCCCATCTACAGGAATGTTCCTGTGCCCATAGTGAAGCACGTCCCGGTCCCCGTGCGCAGGGAGATCGGGGTCCCTGTGCCGGTTCACAAGATCATCAAGATTCCCCACCCGGTCGCCGTGCCGATCAAGGTCCCCGTCTTCAAGGAGGTCCTCGTTAAGAAACCCGTCGAAGTGGCGGTTCCCATCTACGTGAAAAAGGACCACGGCTGGTAGATGAGTGCCTGAGGAGAAGGAGCCAAATTAAATGGCTCCGGTCATTTCTAGTCTTCGGCCTGTGACCGTCGTCAGTCAGCGACCGTCGAAAGCAAAAGCAACGTTTTCGCCCATTGTTCGGATCCGGTCGTCGTGTGTCTTTTGTTTTCCACGTCCACTTCGTTCCTCCTCGGTGTTAGCAAATCGCGAAAACGAAAAGCAGCCGGTTTAAGTTATTGTTGGTCTTCTTCTTCTTCGTTTTAACTTATATCGTTCGTGTGGCCAGGCAATCCGACCGCTGGCGGTCCCTTATCTCCCTCGTCTGATCGACAGCGTTTGGTTATCTATGCTTTTTTTGTACATGCGAATAGGGAACCCCTTCTGTCGATGATGATGATGATGTGCGAAGAATGGAAAAATAAAAGTATATTTTCACAATGATGAGGGAGTGTCATCATCGTCGCTTTCACCGCCTTCATGTTGGGCGAGCAACATCTTGGGCTTTCGATCAGTTTGTGAGAAACTTCTCCGAATGGATCACCCGTGCCGTAACCGTGCACGGCGTGGATTAAATAGTTGTGTCTGTCTGTCTGTGTGTGTGTGTGTTGAAAAGAGAAAATAGCCGGCTATGAACAACAAACAGTACAGCATAGATAGCACCAATCGCCGGTATAATCGGAGTGACGACGCCGCCGAGCCGCGTGGGAGCTTTTGGTCACTTCCTGCGGATGGAATTTTTTCTTTCGTTTTTGTCGTTAGCATCGGCCGCGGCGACATCGGACTTTAATTGGGAAGTAAGATAACACGAGGTACGAACGGACGACGCGATATTTTGAAGTGTATATCCGACAATCTATTGCCTACCGCGGAGACGTCGATTGAACCCGAAAAGATGGACGAGCAGATATCGATGGATTGATGTCGAAATCGACGTCAGAGATGCGAGCTGAGTTTGTTAGCGATGTCCGTCCGGCCGATCGTGACTTCGCTTCGCAGACGCAGCCGCGGCGGCAATTAACAGCTTTGTATGGAGCTAAACTTAGGATCGAATCGAACCGCAACGATGAAGACCATCTGATCATGTGAGCAGGAAAGCGTCTGGTTACAGTCAGAAAAGGTTTCGACCTGCTAGGGTCAAGTGGGCAGGGTACAACAACCTTTTTGAAGCGACGGCTCGGTCGATCGGTCAGTCGTTTACATCGAAAGCAATAATTGGATCAAAGACAAAACCGAATAACAACTGCGTGGCGAATCTCTTCTTGTTCTCGATCCTTTTCACCCCACACCCCTGAACGTCTTCACGTCCGTACGATTCGGCAGCGACGCGTCCAGACGGCTGACGAACGAGTAAGCAGACAGACAGTCGGGCGGGCAGGCGGGCAAGAGGCCGGACCAAGGAGCGAGTCTGGTTGGATACAACGCGGGGTTTGGTGAAAGTGGAAGAAGGGCGCGCGCGCGCGATCTTCGGACGGAGAAAGTGCTGCGGCGGCCGGCCACGACTTCAGCCACACGTCTTCGGGTATTTAACCGATGCGCAACGTCGACTGGCCAGTGTGCAGTCAGTGTGTTGTGTGTGTTACATCGTCGCCCGTGGATACCTGGATACACCGGATATGAGGATCTTTGTTGGAGCGCTCGCGGTACTCGCCGCGTCCGCAGCCGTAGCCGACGCTGGAGGCCACGGCTGGGAGCCCCACGGCCATGTGCACGAGGTTGTGAAGTACGTGCACAAAATCGTGCCCGTACCCAAACCCGTGCCTGTGCCAAAGCCTTACCCGGTTCACAAGTTCGTGCCCGTACCGCACGTCGTTCACGTGCCCAAACACGTACCGGTCCCTGTGAAGGTCCCCGTTGTGAAGAAAATCCCCAAGATTGTGCACGTCCATAAGATCGTCCCCGTCCCCAAGCCGGTTCCCGTTCCTCACCATGTGCCCGTCCCGGTGCCAGTGCCCGTCTACAAGCATGTCCCCGTGCCGGTCTACAAGCACGTGCCCGTTCCCGTCATCAAGCACGTCCCCGTGCCGGTTAAAGTGCCCAAGTACATTCCTGTGCCCGTGCACAAGATCATAAAGATACCGAAGCCGATCGCTGTTCCTGTCAAAGTTCCCGTATTCAAGGAGGTCATCGTGAAGAAACCCGTCGAAGTCGGAGTTCCCGTCTACATCAAGAAGAAGAAGGTCGAGCACGGATGGTAAAGAGGAGTTCGAGTCGACTTCTCGAAAGGAACCACTTGAAGATCAACAACAACAACAACAACTTTATCTTCGATGAGGAAACCGGAGAAGATGAACAAAAAATACGACAAAAAAAGCGAAAGAAATTCACCAAAAACGAAAAAACTACAACAGCCAAAACCACACTCTGAAACCAAACATTAATGTTAACCTCATCGGGTTGCTGGATTCAACCCTTGTACATATATATCTCTCGTAATAACTGTAAATAGTGAGCGTACTGAGCGTACTTTGTAATAAATGTCTGCATCGAAAACCAACCGACATCTGCCTTTTCGTTTTTCACCTCGGATCCTCTCTTCTTTTCAGTGGAATCCTGGACAGGCTTTGGATTTCGTTTTGTTCCGACAGATTTCGAGCTCGTTTCACAGCGTGCAGAGTCATGCGCGGCATGGTCCACAATTTTCTCAACTGAATGTGTACGGCTCGATGTGGATCTTCGGAGAAATTCTTCGTTGTTCTTCTTTCCGGGTTCCGCCACCTCGCGAGGGTCCACTAGTTTTTCAGGGAAGTATTCAAGACGCGCGATCTGGGAACTTCATCCGGTTCGATCGATTGTCCGATCTTCCTCGTGCTTTGATTTCCATTCATTCATTCATTCATTCCGCCATTAGAATCTTTGTTCGCGTTTTCGAAATCAATTGGAAGCGCTTCAACGTCCCGGGTCGGTTCCACCTGTCCGACGCTACACCGGTTACATAAGAGTCTTTGTCGCTGGCTGTTTCATTCATACGAAAACAAAACACAAAAAATATATAAAGATCATCGAACCGTAATATATTTTCGAACGTGTCGCAACTTCAAAAAGCCGAGAATTTTTGTTCTTAATAATTTATCGTTTCACGCTGCAATCCATCTCGCCTCCCTTTTCGAAGCACTGGCAATAACAGCGCACAGCCGAACAAGCAACGTCTAGGCGATTTTCATTCATCCGGACGGCTATTCTTCGGAACATTCATACGCGCTCAACAACAACAACAACAACGCCCGTCCGCCCGCTCGCCGGTCGCTCGGGCTGACAGCCACAACAACAAATTATTGTTGCCCAACGCAGGTGTCGGAACGTTGAGCCGCCGCCGCCGCCGCCGCCGGAGGCATCATCAAGATCATCGTCAGCAGCCGACGTCGAATTAGAACGAGAATTTTTGGCGGTTTCGCACGCCAAAATCTCCGCGGGCCGACAAACGTTCCAAACCATTTTCGGATCGGATTCTGACCGCGAACCACGACGTCGCCGACCGCAGGCACGGTTTCGTTGTTCCGGACTGATGTTGTTAATTACTCGCTTGCTCGCTTGCTTGCTATCCAGACAAGCCGCCAGCTTGTGTGAGGCTTCTTCTTTTCTTCTTCGTTTTTTGTCCATTTTCTTCCAAGGCGGGCGGGCGGGCGGGCGGTCGCGCGAGCGGGTTATCAACGGGCCGCTCGTACGTTTGCGATCAAGCATCACATTCAGCCGGTCGTAGGTCATCTGACATTATACACATTATATTACACGGGGCTAGAGCCGCGGCCGAAGATGGTCTAATTGCGCTCGCAGCGGATTTCCTTCCTTATGATAGTCCGCCCGCCCGTCCGTTGTTCAAAGCCCGTCCGGCTAAGTTTTGGACTTTCAAGAGTTGCGCGAGTTGACACTGGAAGTGTTTTGTTCACTTTTTGTCCGCTTGGAATTCGGCACAAGCCGGTGACTGTCGCCAAATAACATCCGACTCCAGTTCTGGTGTAAGTGGGCCTTGTTGTCTAGTTGCATGAGTTTCTTCGCTTTTCATGAAGCGTTCCACAAGCGCGACCGTTTGTTCGCGGAATGGAACTCTTAGGAGATTTCTCAGCGGAGTTTCGGATCATCGAGATTTCCGGGTGATCGACATGCAAAGAGAAGAAATATCGCATGATTTCCGATAGTGCACCTCTGGAAGCGTGTATCACCGGAAACAATGGGGGGATTTTCCTTCTTCGAAGTCGATGTGTAGGCTCATAAGAACCGCGCGAAACATCAAAACAAGTGTTGGCCAGTCGTTATGCTCAAACAGCCCGCCGGCATCGCAAATATTCCGCATCTCGTTCAGCTCTTTCCATGGGAAAAAAGAAAACACGAACAAAAACTGAAGTTCCACTGACTAGGTCAGAAGGTGCGTTTTCCTTGATGCTTTTGATTGCAGGATATTTTAACTTTGTCGAGAACAGCGTCGTCCTCCGCAGCCGCGCTCGAAACCTTCTATGGCCGTTCCTACTGGAGTTTGAGACGTGAGGTCGATGGACTTGAGAAGGAAGCGATTGCCCAAAAGGATCACTGGCATACCTCGTTATCTTTGGTTCAGTCAGCAAAAAGCAAAACAGGTGTCTGAGGAATCCGGCGGGTACGAAAAATTGGGTTTAATCTTCCCCAAATAGCCGCACAACGATTACGTGTCTTCTCCCTCTTTTTGCTTTTGCGGAAACCGATGACGTTGATGATGCTAACGTTGATGATGATGTATTGGCGTGGGATTTGCCAAAACGGAAACGACTAATTAACAAACGCAATTCGTACAGACGTCAAAAATTGCGTCTTTGCAAGCACTTTGGGACTTTGCTACGTGATGGACCCGTGTATACGAGCAGCTACGTAACGCCGTTATCGTTTAGATTCACGCAAAGTCTTTTCTCGCCATCAGAAAGCGTTTATCGCCGCGCTAGTTATCGGACACTGGCAGCGACGAACATGGCGGACTCATGTTCGAACTCAATTGACATGTTTTGAAGCGATTGAACAAATCAGCGACACCGTTCGAATCCTTTTTGCTAATGTATCAGGGAAGTCTAGCGGCTTTCGAGGTCTGAACAAATCTCGCCGCGTCATGGCTCACTCGGGAAGTATGTTCTCTGAGCTCGTTCTCACAAGATCCGAGCGACGGCGACGCCCTCGATGAATTCTGCGCTCTGCTCTTTGTCGGAAACTATTCGCTCCCAGTCCGGCGTCCACAGTTTTATCTTGTGCTTCTACTCGTACAGTATCGTCCTGTTGGGCTGACAAAAAGCACATCGTATCGGAAAATGTGAGTTGGCGATATACGAGTCGTAAAACACCGCCGCGAACATTTCTCCTCGTACGTTTAATGTGACGAGATTCCCGAACGACGGAAAACAACTCCCACAGAGGATTCTTCGTCTCGAATCGTTCAAAGAAGAAAGTCAGCTCTGACTCAATGATTTCATTGAAATGAAATCCTCAATTTCCCGGTGGAACGACAGTTTGCCTCTGATCTCGAGCTTGTTTCCAAGATATATTCCAAACACACCGCCGAGAAGCTGCGAATTCCTCTGGAAGAGAGCTCTTCAGACGGAAATCCATCATACCAAGAGGGCAAGTGGACTACTCATTGAATCGAATACTCTCGAAGTATCAAAACGAAGCCGGCTATCAGAAACATTTGAATCACAGCTGCGATGAAAGCTCTCGAGAGATCTCTCTCCGTTCGAACGGTTTTCTCTGGTTTTCCATTTTGAGCTCAACGTAGGCTGACCTCGAAGCTCTTCGTAGACCGATATAGCGCTCACGTTGGTGTTCAAAGTCTGGAAACTCAAAAGTTCCCTTTCGGTACCGCCTGCACGCAAGTAGCACTTCGCAAAGACTTCATTTCTCTTCAAAGGATCGGCTGTGTTACAGAAGCGCAACAAAATCAAAGCTGTTTGCGTTACGAGTCTCGTTGTTGACGCGTTTGTTGTTATGACGGTGGTCGTTGCTGTTGCTTGATGCGTGGTGGTAGTGGTGTTGTTGTGGTTGCAGCGGTAGTTTCGAAAAGAAAACTTTGATATCTTGCAAATAAAAAAATGCGGGGCAAACACCGCTCACTCCCAACAGAACGATCGAGCAAGTGAATAAACCAAGGCAGCGCACAAACGGTGCCTAGAGAAGGCGCTCCAGCCATTTTGAATGTCAATAGAATGCCCCAAGATGTCGCGATTTCTCTGGCGGCACTCAAGTGAACGGCGACCATGACAGATGAGTGTTTTTCTTCATCGTTTACAAAATTTCGTTTTGAAGCTTGAAGGCTAGCTCAGCTCGCCGGTTGGCTTGTAATTCTGCTTCATTGGGAACGTATCGGTGGAAGAGAAAATTCCGTCGAACGGCCGAATGTTTCTTTTCCCCTCGATTCGAAAGGAGTCCTCAACTCCCACGGAGTTGGAGCCGCGGTTCGGAAGGAGTCGCAGGGCGATCCAGAAAATTAAGGTCACACGACCACGTGTCGGAAACGCGGTTACGAAACGAATTTCAATCTTCATCCAGCTGGACGACAAAAAGCACTTCTGACTGCTAATAATGGATCAATTAAATACGACCCCGCTCGACAAGCTTTCGAAAAGAGAAACTTCACAAGCTTCGATCGAAAATCAATCAATCAATCAATCAATCAATGAATAATGACTGGTTGTCGCTAAAAATGGGGAAATCAGGCATCGTTCCATCCATCCGGGCTGATAGATGGGGTGTTAACCATGATTAATGGCCTCTGATTGATGTCCAAGTGGAAAGAGCCCCGATTTCACGCGCGCTCGACAGCCAACGGTCGTCAGGGAAATATAACGACGCGAAATAAACTCGTGGAGAAAAGGCTCAACACACACAGTGTACACTTGGCTTGGCGGGAGCACGATTTTTTTCTTGCGACACAAGCGTTTCACGCGCGAATACCAGCCGCTAATCTGAGCTATCGGCGACACAGTCACACAATTAATGCCGGAATAATTACCACAGGACAGTTGAAGCAACGATGTGCCAATATGTTCAGTGACACCGGCGAACAGCTTGTCATCGGTGTTAGTGGTCGCCGGCGCGGCGTGCGTCGGAACTCGTAGATCTGTTGCTGCAAATAGCGCTCAACGATTAGATCGAATAGCCGAACAGAACCCTTGCGAAAAGTCATTGCGAATAATTCAAATCTGATTATTATCGTTCCAAGCATTGTTGTTGTTGTTGTCCGTTCGTTTCAATGTTATTGTTATCATCATCATCATTCCTTCTACAATCTGTGTGTTGGCAATATTTCACATCGGGCAGATCTGTTGCTTAGCAGACATTTTTTCAAAGATCAACACCCCCGATCAGTATTTTTATAATTCCGCGCCGGAATTTCAAACACTCGCCGCGGATCTAGCGCAGATTCTTGACTCGAGATATGGGAACTTAAAACGAAAGCGTGAGTCTTGGGAGCCTCGCGGGGAAGTTTTGAATTCTCGTCTGGGGAGCCGATGGCATGAAACAAAAGAGAAAACCTCACGGCTAATAGATTTCGAGAGAGAAGGACGTGAGCTTGCGAATTCTGTTTGCGCTCAAATCCCCAAAAAATAATCAGCGGCAGCGGTGCTGATTCGGCAAACTTCAGGCGAGTCGCCCAGAGCTACGACCGCGAGGCTCGAGTTTGTGTTCGACGAGCGAAGTCAGTTTTCCCAAGCGCAGCCATGCAGTAACGGCAGCACACGTTCTCGGTTACGTAACAGATCGATTAAATACAAAACCAAAACCGGATAAACGGAACAAAACCCGAATCGAAGTTCCTCCACGTCGTCGGACCCTAGGGAACTTGTTTCCATCGACTAATCGATGCCGAAGAACCTCTTGGAACGGACAAACCGATTTTTGGAACCACCAAGTTCTTCGGACCTCCAGCTGGGTCCGGAGTTGAAACCCGGGAGCCTCGATCACGAGTTCCCAAGAATTTTATACAGGAGCCCTTCCCTCTCGATTCGAAGTTTCTCTGTTTTCTTCTCAATCGATCGATGAAAGTCTTAATTCGTTTTTGTAACTTCTTCTGAGTTCTTCTCGACTTCAGTTTCATCCTTCCTCGAAACTGAGTTCACGATTTGGATCATGCGAGTTTTCTTCTCGGTTTTTTGGAAGACTTTTTTCTGCTGCTCGTTGCTGTGTTACGTGTCCGAAAGTGCGGCCGGCGGCCCGCGGACGTCGCGCTCTTTCGCTTACGATGCTCCCGATCGTACGACCTTGCTCGCGAAAGTGAAATCGTGGCCCGGCTGACGTCAGCCGGCTGCCATCGCCAATATAACGGGGCTGCTTCGATAACGACATTGTCTATCGTGGATAGCCAACACAACATGAAAGTCGTAGTGCTCACTGCCCTCTTCGCGGCCACGGCTTACGCCGGCCACGGCTGGGAACCTCACTCTCACGTCCACGAGGTGGTCAAATACGTTCACAAAGTGGTTCCGGTGCCCAAGGCGGTCCCTTATCCTAAGCCCTACCCAGTGCACAAGTTCGTTCCCGTTCCCCATGTGATCCACGTGCCAAAACCCTACCCCGTTCCCGTTAAAGTGCCAGTTATCAAGAAGATTCCCAAGATCGTGCATGTGCACAAGACGGTCCACATTCCCAAGCCGTTCCCCGTGCCCCACCACATTCCCGTTCCTGTCCCAGTGCCCGTGTACAAGCATGTCCCGGTGCCCGTTTACAAGCATGTCCCGGTGCCTGTCATCAAGCACGTTCCCGTGCCCGTGAAGGTAAGAGAGCAGGACGCAAGACGATCAAAACTCGTTCCTCGGACAGCATTAGCCTAATTGTCGAGTTTTCAGGTCCCCAAGTACATCCCCGTGCCGGTGCACAAGATCATCAAGGTGCCCCAGCCCGTCTCCGTCCCCGTTAAGGTTCCAGTTTTCAAGGAGGTCATCGTCAAGAAGCCCGTCGAGGTCGGAGTTCCGGTCTACATCAAGAAGGAGAAGGTCCACGTCGAGCAGCACGGCTGGTAGATGACGTCATCGACGTTCGAGTGCGGACGGCGTACCAAAAACAAAAAAAAGCGGAGAACACCTCACTCCGGAGCGAACAAGGCAGTCGATGAACTCTGTGTATATTTGTATAGATTATGTTGTTGTGTATATAATTGCTGTGTATCTATCTCGAAGCTAGACGGGATCGAGTGAACGATCAAACAAAAGGAAAATAAATTCTTCGGCCGAGCAATGTTACGTAACGTCGTTTCGCAACTGAACATATTTTTTTCTTCTCTTTTTTTTCCTCGCCGAAGCTGACCGCGTTCGCACGGACGTTGCCCCGCCGCGTCCGAGCGGCCGGGCGTAAATAATGTACCGCGTCGGACATCGTATAGCTTTCCACATTCACTGTCAGAAGATGTCTCGTGTCGTCAAGGTAGCCAATCTATTTTTGGGGATCGGATCGGATCGGGGCCCGTTACTGATTGCAACATTGTGACTTCGTTTCGACCATGAAAAAAAAGTATATATAAACGATGACCGAAGCCATGTCGAAACGCAGTAATGCGCTGCTGCAGCGGCGGCGGCGAGATGCTTCGTCTTGGTCTACTTTCCCAAGAAACACCTTCTCGCCCGATTCACGGTAGAAATTAAACGCTCGACCGCTTGGGAGCCACTCGTGACCACGTCCCATTCGATAACCCGACAAGGCTTCTCTCCTTTCAGACGAGGAGAAAGGAGAACGGAGCATCCCGGAGGAGACCTCGCCGAGATCCTGAGCGTGCACTCCGAGGTTTAAACTTCTCTGTCGCTAAACTCGCATCATAGAGGTTTCCTCTCGAAATCCTCGATCACTGGAGGTTTTGGAAAGGATTCCGGAAATTTTCCACGCTGGAAAACCACTGAGGACTCGAGGATTCGAGCTCTTGAGCCGAGGTCCCAAAATCGAAGCGTGGACGTGTTTCCAGTAAATGACATCCTGACCTTTGGGCTGAGTTATTGACAGTGGTGACAATATATCACTGTCCAAATCGAATCAGACTTTTTCCACCCATGAATTCTTCATCTATCACTGCCCGACTGTATTTCTGCGGTCTCGCTCTGAGGTCTCTCTGTCGAATACGGTACCGGAACGCTGTGAACAGGCTGAACAATATGCAAACTCCGCCCTTGGAAAAACAGAGCGCACTTTCCGGAGAGCTGGTTGTTTACTCTTGAACGTTGGATCTCAGGAGTCAGCGCACTCGAGGACGAACTCTCTCGGAACGGCTCACTTTCGAGATCAAAGAAAAACATCGTCGAGGCGAACGATTTCCGATTTCTCGAAGTTAGGAAAGACTTTCACCCTAAAATCCGTCCGCCATCGTGTTTTGTCAAGGAATCTTCGATCAGATATCGCTTGAAACATTCGAAATTCACGAAAACCTCTCTTCGTCAATCTTATATGACGTCACGTTTCGACGGAAAACTTCGACTCCAACATTCATTCATGGGAAATTTCCTTAGTTTCGTCGTCCGACCATGAATAGAGCATCGTCGCAAGTTCGGAGGGTATCGACCGCGGTGGTCGTTTAGAGAATTTTCTTAACGCTCCGCAACGATGTCTATCCGCTCGGCGCTATGAAGTGTGTCAAGGCCACGAGTGCGCTTGATGATGGCGCGGTCGGAGAGGCCTGATGAATGCGAGATTATTTCCAGATTCAGGGCGAGAGCAGCTGCAAAAGCGCCCCGAACACAATGAAGGAAAAGAGGGCGTGGACGGGAATTCGGGGAAAACAGTTTTTCAACTCAGAAAACTTTGGCCGAGGCCACCCTCCCAAGCCGGTTGGTTTGTTGATGATGGTTCCCCCGATTCCCAACACACCGAGAGTGGAAAGTTCGACGAAGGAAAACTCTCCGCGGCTTCCATTCCTCCAAACGCAAACTCTGTAGACTCGACAAGAACAAAACGGAAAAATGTCGTCGATACGATTGGCTTCCTGTTCAGTTATGCAGAGCGATTGTGTCCACTGTGGATTTTTAAATCCCATCGAATCGGGAACTTCCCGGACAGATTCATCAGTTAGGAAGTGGTCGTGAAATTTCTGTCGACACAAGAGGGAAAATCGTCCTGTTTCTATCCGTCGTTGAGGAAGTAGAAGAAAAACAAAACGTCGTCGCACGCATACAGCCGGTCGGTGGGCAAGCAAGCTTGTTGAGCCAAGGCTGCGGGCAGACAAGTTCAAGGTGTCCTTGTGCGTAAAGTAAGTTAGGTGATGTCGAGCTGTTTCCTAATGTTTTCCTGATGCGGCAATGCCAAGGCTAGCTAGCAGCGATATGGTGCGAAACATGATTTAAAGCAGTGTCGAATACTCTTATGATGATGGCGGATTGCCAACTGGCAGCCATCATTAACTCGGTTATTAGTCTGATCATAGACACGAAGAGACAGTATGCCGGATGGCGGGAGATCGCGAACTAGTTTGGGTCAATGAATCGATAGAGGAACAGCTGCCCGATCATTGAGTGATTGCGATTCAGAATTGCCGCGCCGACTCCCCTCGGGCGAGCGAGCGGGCGTAGTACGGCTTCTGTGTTCATTCACACATTTCTGGGGTGTTCAGTTCCGATCGGCGAAAGCGATTGCCGGTCGTTGATAAATTTCTAGCGAAAGTCTGATTTCAATTCTACTTCAAGGCACTTCCATATCTGAAATGTTTGCGGACCAAAACGCTGACCCTGCTCGCGGAGTACTCCCGGCCCCCTGGATCTACTTGTGCAACGGACGAAACAACAACGGAATTCTCCTCCGCTTCCGTAGACTCTGAGAACATTCGACCCAATGAATCAATCGTGTTGTCCTTAATCAGCTGTGCATCCTGATTGTTCATCATTCACGATGAAAGGATTGAAGTTTTTGAGTCGTCGTCTCGCTCCAGGGTCATGATTCATGAATTCACTTCGCCCAGACTTGCGGCTACTCAAAAGAATAATATTATTTGAGCAAATTATCTCCCAAAGCCTCGGACGGCTGGATGCCGTTCGATTTCTGAGGTACATTCGACCGTTGAGAAGCAGCTGATTGTTTGCCATATTGAATGTTTGCTGATCCGGCTGCTCGATTGGCCGACCGGTTCTTTTGTTCTGTTCGGCCTTGTCCATCCGCTAATCTTCCAGCGCAACAGAAGTCACTCTGCGTAGTTATTCTGTCCAGCCGGAATTATTCACATTCTGTAGGCGATTTTCTCTTCGCTGGTCGTTTGCGATCCGTAACCATCAGCCGTCAATTTCGAACTTCAAGAATTTCACGACTTGGCTCCAAAGTTTGCCTCGTTTGCGTGATTTCTCTTTCTTGTTTCCTCCATTTTTGATTCCAGTCCAGTTTCTGTCTTCGATCTCGAGCCGCGGGAGACTGAGGATCATAGTCAGAGATCATCTCATCATCACCGGGGTTCTGATTTCCCGCATTAGGATCACGTAACTTCCGGTCTCATCGACTCAAGGAGTTCGTGTTCCAAGATTTGAAGTTTCGGAGCCAAAGCGCAACGTAACACGCCAGAAAACGCGGACGTTGCCAAGATTTCAGTTTTTCCACTGTCCCTTCCCTCTCTTTTTCTCGTTTTTTAGGAAATTATGTCTCAGGGAGGGATTGACAAACGCTCAGTCTTCTGAGGAAATCGACCCTCTGCCTTTCCAGCGACAGATCCTGAAAACTTTTCCTCCGCTATCCTTTTGCGATCCAATTCATCCGGCTCCCTTTTTGGAACTAGTCGTTTTCTTTCGTCAACCGTCGAACACCCGACCCGGGTCGACGCTCAGCTGTCAGGACATCAACGCGAAGCCTCCCCTCACGGTTGGGAAACTGCATCGGAGCGTCCATGTGAATACAAACACTGACGATGAGTTTCCAGTGAAAACGTTTGAACACCCTACCCGGATGAAATCTTAGATGGCCGAAAGCGTTTTCGAATTCAACGCACATCGAACAGAACCTTGAGTTCCGACTCGACATTCAGCGTGCGAACACTGGGTCCGTGAGGGAGCGTCGCTGTGTAAACCCTGAAATTCTGCACAACTTTCGGTGCGTAAACAGCGTCTTCCCAGTTTTGAGCTCCGATCCGCTCCGAACTGCAAGTGGAGTTCGGACGCAGAAGCTGAACATTCGTGGGGTTCGACTTCGGACTTCTTAGTTCTCACGTGAGCTTCCGTTGTTCGACATTGACCTTGCCCGCGATGGGCACCGAACGCACGTAATTTTTTCCATGCGGCTCGGTGGGTCCTTTGCTGTCGTTTTCGTTGGCGAAAATATGATTTTCAGAAGAATATTGCTGCGACCTGAGGAGGGGGAGGCAGAAAGCAAACCGAAACGGCAATACAGGCAAGCAGTAAGCGTCACCGTCTTGATACAGACGCACGCACGCACACAGAGTCACAGAGTCTTGTTATCATACGGTTGGAAACGGTGCCAGAAACACTCAGCCTTGAGAGGCGGCCTTGCCTGATTAACCATTGGTACGGCGACGGTCGCAACGGTGGCTACTACTAAACTAATAAAAAAAAAAAAAAAAGAGGGTGCGAGCGAGCGGGCGGGCGGTCGGTCGAAAACAAAGCTCTCGGCCAACCCCCGCCACCGCCAGGCGTACGCTGTTATATAAACCCTCGCCCGACTTCTGGGAGTAGTATCACTCGTGAAGTCGTCGACAGAAGATGCGTGCTTTTGTAGCTGTTGCCTCTCTCGTGGTGGCCGTTAGTGCCACCGACATCGGATACGGAGGAAACCTCGGATACGGAGGAAACCTCGGATACGGAGGAAACATCGGATACGGACACGGTCATGTTTCTCACATAACCAAGGTGATCAACAAGGAGGTCCCGACCCCTTACGCCGTGCCCGTGGCCAAGCCGTACCCCGTGCACAAGGAAGTTCCAGTGCCAAAGGTGATCGAGGTTCCCCAACCCTACGCTCAGCCGTACGCCGTCCCCGTCGTCAAGAAGATCCCCCAGGTCATCCACGTGCCCCGACCCTACGCCGTCCCTAAGCCCTACCCCGTTCACAAGGAAGTCCCCGTCCCCGTCTCCGTGCCCGTGTACAAGGATGTGCCCGTCCCCGTCTACAAGGAGGTCCCCGTTCCCGTTGTGAAACACGTGCCCGTCCACGTCAAGGTCCCCGTCTCGGTCCCCTACCCCGTCCACAAGGAGATCCCCGTCCCCCAACCGTTCGAAGTTCCCGTCAAGGTCCCCGTCTACCGTGAGGTCCATGTCAAGAAACCCTACGTTGTTGCCCAGCCCTACGCTGTTAAGGCCGAGTCCATCTACGGACACGGATGGTAAACACACGACCTGGGCTTAAAGAAATATCACCTAAAACCAAAACTCTAACAATCAAAAGCCACCACCACTACCCCTGCCCCCCCCCCTCCCCCCACCGAAAATAGCAAACACCACTCTGGAAATAGCAGCGCGTTGCAAGGTTGTAAATATTGAAGAAATCAAGTTCAAGTCTCCCCGAAGTTGAAGTGAATGACTATGTACATGCACTTGCATATGCAGTGTAGACCGCGTAAATAAATTTGAGTGTATACTGATAGTTCTCAAACAGACAACGGTCGTTCTTCAGTTGCTGCTTTTATACTCGCTTCGTTAGAACTTTAAGAATCGAGACATTGAGTTTGCCTGCCGCTCGAATTGAATTCCCATTGAGGTTTTCTATGGCTGGGCGCGTGCTCTTTGTCAAGTCGAGGGGAGAGGGCGATTTCCCAATTTAGGAAGCGGAGGACGAGTGCAACTCGAAATAGCCACACGCCATGACGGAGCCTTCGCTTTGAGGAGTAAACGAGCCAAAAGCTATGGAAACTCCCGCGCTGCCTTCTTCGCCAATGCCCGGCGAGTTGGCGGTGGAAGTAGAAAGTTCGCCCTGCGGTCCAACCGTCTCATCTTGCCGGCGCCAGTTTTTATTCAGTCTCAAACTATTAGCGGAAATGGCAGCCGATCAACTACAGCCGTTGCCGCAACCGACTTTCACCTCAACCGAAACTCCGCCCTCGATTGCTTCCTGGGTTCACTAGTACGCTTAGAAAACTGATCTTTTCATCTGGTTCCGGTTCGGCTTCGAAGAAATTCTGGTTTCCGATCGTTTTCAAAGGTCGCTCACGGTTTTGATTTTCCGCCGAAGAACTCACCTGAAATCGGAGAAAGAAAAAACGACCGTCAGTGTTGAAAGAAACAGTTTCTAATTAGAAACCATAACCTCGACCTTCGTTTCGCGCAGGATGGCAAGAAAGATAATTAAACTCCCTCCACGCGGCTTTTCTCGTGAGATTTTGAGATTCGTTGCCAGCAGAAGATGAAAATGTGGAAATAGGAAACCGAAAGAGTATTTCCTACGAGGAATATTCCTGCATTAATTAGCAAATATCGAAACTTGGAACTGGATCAAAGATTCCCCGAGATTGTTAGCCTGAAATCTCTGAAAGACAATTTGGAAATTGCCGTCATGACTTTCGCACAAATCCGGAGAATGGGCCGCTTTCTGGGGGCAAGCACGGAAATGCACTTTTCTCTTTGACGTTTTTATTTCTCATTTCACCCGAGGAGGAAGGAAAGCTACTTAGCCGAACAATCAGATTGGGCACACGGAAAGCTTTTTGAGAAAACATCGGATGAAATTACGCAAAGGGAAGACCGAGAAGAAAATCATTCTGGAAGGTCATCCCGTGAGCAGAAATCCATTGTGCAAATTCGGTTTATAAGGTCACAGCGATACTCAGAAAGCCTTTCCTCATTTTCGTTCTATCGTTCTTCAGTCTCCTTTCTCTTCTTCTGGCTGAGAACTTTCCTCCAGATTCGCCATCGCGAGAAACAACTAAATTTGTTGTTTCACGGTGGCAGCGAGCAGTTAGTTTGCTCGCTCGCTCGAGGAATTTCTCGACGAGGGTTTCGGAATTCCGGCGAATCTTTCAAACTGCCTCCATGTCCTCGCTGACAGAGGACATACATGGAGCTAGATAAGAAGGAGGACGTGGCCAAATAGAAGAGTTCTTTTTTTTCGCGATGGCGAAAACGCCGGTTTCTCTCGTAAAAATTTTTCCCGTGCTCGGTCGTCCGCTGTCCCAGCCTCCTCGAGCGTCACTTTCCTATCGTCTCTCGGTTTCTTTTTCGTGCACCAAAAAGAGGGAACGAATTTAAATTTTGGCGCCAGCGCGGAACCATTACCACCCACCCAACGCTCGAGACAGACGGACGGAGGGACCAGCGAGAGCAACCGTCAGTATTTGGTTTCCCTCGAAAGAGAATTTATTTCGACACTTGGATCCGATCATTCTTTCTGCTACGTTCTCTCGATTCCATCGACAGGAATTTCGTTCTCTATGAATGCATTGCGGACCACAGCTCACTTCCTGAGGTCATTTCAGCGTTTTCGATCGTTAAATCGCGGTTGGCTTGGCATCGAGCGATTGGAATGGAAAATTGCTGCCGCTGCCCAGCCTCGATTCATTTTTTTCTCTCTTCTATTGGACCGATCGCGACCGATTCTTGAAAAACGAACGAGAAACCACCTCCGGTGTTTGAAGAATTCCACTTTGTATCGAACGCCCTTCCAAAGACACTGTTCAAACGGAGCTTATCTCTTGTTTGATGAAGGTGATAAGCTCGAGAAGTGTAATAGCAACACGGCACACTATCGAGCGGAGCGAAAGTGCGATTAATGGAATGGAGTGAATTTTTGTGAGTAATTGTCGTAAGCCGTTCCGAGAAAAATGGAAATCCCGGCTTCGGAGGGGATCGAGGGCTCTATGGAGATGTTCCAAACTCATCCAGGGAACTCTTTTCGAAGATTCCTCGGCGAAGATGGAGCAAAATCGTCATACCCTAAAGTTCCACCTTCAACGAACCTCTGAATTCTTATCATTTGTTTGATTCCGAGTTCCTTGCCGCCATGGGAGAAACGAATCTCCGCTTGGATCCTGTTACATGAAATTTGGCGACGAAGGAATCGCCGTAACCGAATCCACCAAGAAGTTCACCGACAAAGAACAGGCACATGACGTCAGTCCGTCACTCCCTTTTCTCGGTTTAGAACTTTTGCTTCGAAGCAGTTTGCCGGTTTGGGGAATGTGGCGCCGGCTCCCGATCATGAGGCTTTGTCCTCGCAAGGTCAACAAACAGTTCTCACAAATTGATTATTATTATCCTCAACAGACATAGTGCTCAGCCCGGCCTCTCAGAAAAACCGCAATATTTGACAGCGTATGAAAAGCAAGCACTTGTGCCATGACAGTTCTGGATAAGAGGACATTCGGGCGGGCTCCCGGATAATATGTGCATTCAACGACAAGCGCATTGATGCCGATCTCGTCGGAAGAGTTTGACAAGGAAGTAGAAAAGAGCGATTGTTCGTTCAAATTTGAGGCCTTAACCATTGAGTTTTATATTGTTGGCGCTTGGAACGAGAACAAGCCACTGCCACCAACGAAAAACTCAACTTCCCAATCGTATTGCCAGCGGACCCACTCGACTCTTCTGGCGTCAACAAACCCCTTTGCCTAGAGAGAAGCACTAATTCGGTCGTAATGGAGTTCAGTGTGCTCGAAACGAGGAATCCCAGTCTCCAGAGAGGAGCTTGATGGTATGATGGAGTCGCAAGGAAGTCATCTCACCAAGCAGGCAAGTTCATCCATCCGTTTTCGCCATTCGCCTTTCTAATTATTCCACGCTTCGAGTCTCCGGCGATTGTTCGCCGCCAACCAGCAACGGAGTACTGCCAACTGAATAAGACGCATGAATCGTGGACTTTTTTGCTCGGGGACAGCTCCAAAAACTCACCGTTAAACAGATTTTCTGAAAATCGTCCAAAGAAAAAAAAATCTGTGTCTAGGACGTTCATTGTGAACGAAGAAAGAGTTTCAAGTTATTCCCCGATGATGCGAGGGATCGATCCCGCTTGCGCAACTCTCTGAAACGGAGATGAGCCTCCGACCTGAGGAGATCGAGTATCGGTTAAAGGAAAGCTTTGCATATATTGAAAGAAGGAAGAAAGCGATGCTCCGGGATCATCGTCGGATGATGATGCCCCTCAAGCAACGTATCCATCAAAGTTTCCGAGCGTCGTTGTCCGGAGCGAAATGCAAAGCTCTCCCCTCGATCGTTCATCGGGGTCGTCGGCCAACTTCTCATCGTCGAGCCATTCGTGTTATGACCGAGAGCTTCAGGTCAAAATCTCCTCGAATTGTCCCTCGCTCGTTCCCGCACGTGCTGTGCATACTTCAGCGGTTTCTCGAAAATTATATACTCAAATATTCTCCTAAAATCTAATAGCGGCAACCCCTCGTCGTTTGAACGGCCCCGAATCACATACATCACGAAGTGCGGCTCCGATGGGGTAACGACATTTTCACCAGGGTTTTATGCTTATTAGACACGGCTGATACCGACGGAGACACTCCGTGATCAACTCCAAAGGATGGAGTTTCGGCATCACAATTACAAAACGAAATCTCCATTCGTTCGGAAAAATATCGCAAAACCCGGCCGAAGGGACGCAAAGTGTAGAGTCCAAGGACCTATTATTATCATTCGAACTTGGCGCTTGTTAGGCGTTGACATTGGTTTGGCAAACTGAGGTCAAACAGCTCACAAACCCTCTTTACAATCGAGGAGGATACAACGACAGACCGGACTACCGAGAGCTCGAAGAACAAAGACTAGCACACTTCCTTGTTGGGACATCGAATTGTCAACAAACAGACGCAAACCCGCTAACATACACACTACTGTATGTAGTTCGAGTTGTTGACACAATAAGCCTGCGAGAGAGCGAACACTGTCAATACATATAAGGGGTTGCTTCGTAGCCATATCGTCGAGTATATAGCTGTAAAGCTTCAGTCAGGTTCGGGACTCGAGGCACCGAAGCCGTGGACGACCATCTGGCTCTTTTCCCAACGGCTTCCCTATCGATAGTTTCAGCGGGGGCGGCAACAAATACCTATGAGGAGAACATCGTTGTTTTTGTTGCTGTTGACGCCAGGTTAGATGTAGCCTCTGTTTGACTTGGCTCATTCACGCGATGGGCGACGGCTGTTCGGGATCTGAGTTTCTCTCGGTGACGATGGCCGTCAATGGAAACGGAATCCTACATTGAGCCACTCCGCAGCGAGTTTTTTGCCGCCTCGCGTCCTAGAAGTCCAGTGATCCCTCTCGGTAACACAGAGAGAGAGAGAGAGAGAGAGAGAGAGAGAGAGAGAGAGGAGGAAAATTGAGCGAGAGAAGATGAGGAAATGAGAGAGAGAGAGAAATGGTGAGGGGGCAGAAATAGGGATTCAAGAAAAAGGAAGGGAAGACGAGAATGTGAGAGAGAGAAATAGTGAGGGGGCAGGAATGGAGGATTCAAGAGAGAGAGAGAGAGAGAAAGTGAGAGAATACTCGAGAGAGAAGGAAATGATAGAGAGAGAACGAGCAAGTGAGAGAGAAGTGGTGAGGGGGCAGGAATGGAAAATTTAAGAGCGAGAGAGAGTGAGAAACAACACTCAAGAGAGGAGGAAATAAGGGAAAGAAGAGAGAGTGAAAGGGAGGCAAGAGAGGAGGATCAGACGTGGGGTGGAAAATAATTTCTAGAAATCAGACGAACCAAGATCGAAGGGTCGATCACGACTTCATCTACAACGCCTTGACTCCATGGAGGATGATTTCAAGATTCTCAAAGCTCTACGATCCCAGTGTACGATGTCGGAGAACGACCACAGCTTGCCCACTGTATCGAACTATCTGCGGTTTCTCGTAATAGATGGCTTGGGATGTCATCTCAGCGGGTAGTCTATGAGCGCTTTGGAGTCGCTATAGATTCTCGAAATTGTGAGTGTCCGCGTGGCCGTGAGCGCTCGAGTGGACTCCGATATTGGACCAGGCTGTGATCTGGTATTAGAATCGCGTTGGAGATTTTTTGTACGGCGCGGCGTTGCTGTTACCGCGTACCATTGCAAGAACCCCGCTCCCTGCTCGACGTGTACGCGTGGTAACGACCGGGCTTTGATAAAAACTGCAAGCTGTAATTTTTGTCCAGTGACCACCTCTGCGGTGTTTTTCGGCTGTGTTTCCTATTTGACATCGGATGCCACATGGTCGCCAAAGTTGCCACAAAAGCTCAAAGACTTTCGAGCGTCGCGGGTCTGCACGAAGTGAGACTTTCGTCGCTGGAAGTTTGTTCACTTATCTCCGTATAGCGTCCGCCGGCGACTTTCTCCGCCGTCGTTTCCGACGAAGAGTCAATCCGTGATAATCCAATGAAGCGGATTATAATCATTCAAGTGCGCTCTTCGAACTTTGGGGGAACCATCGAACGACCGGGCCTGCGACGCTCTGGATAATTGCTTTTTATTCCCCTGAGGACCCAACACGGTAGCCTCGCTCCACCTGTTAATGTCGCGCGAGCCGGACGAAATTTTCCAACAATTATGATCAACATCTCGTTGTTGCTCGATACTGATGGGAATAATAGGGAAATTCTGATGACAAGAAACTCGAGTCGAACCGCGAATGAGCATACGGAGAAGAACTGAATCGAAAAACTCATTTCGGTCGAAGAAACTTCCCGCCGCTGTGTAACATTCTTGTGCGTTCTCTTCGAGCCGCATTTCGCGATTCCCTCCGCGCGGGAAACCTTCTGTGTTCGGATGAAGTTTCGCGGCGGAGGGAAGAAAGAGACCCATCGTTTGCTGAAATGATAATTCGTTCGCTGCCAGGTCGTCTCTGGAGACGACCGACGATTGCGATGCTGGCGGTGGTGGTGGTGGTGGGGTTCCAATTTCGTACCCCGTTATGGCGGTCAGATTAAACTCGAACGAGTGCATTTCTCCTTTTTGCGGCGAAATTTTGTTTTTATTTCCGCGTCGAACGAATTGCGACCGGAGCGATTGAGCGAAGCACGGCCATATTTCGCTAAAGGCACAAAAGTGAAATTATGTCCCGCTCATCACCTTCGGCAACTCGCGTGACGAACGAGTTGAGAGTTGAAAGCGCGCCCAAACTCGAGATACCCAAAGAATGATTCGCCAAAGTCTCTATAGCGGAGATGAAAGTTTGCCGAAAACTCTCTCGGAACTGCAAAATTCTCAAATGATTTTTTGTGGCGAGAAGACTCGAATCTCCGTTGCAAATTCAGGAAGTCAACAGTTTTTCTTCGTTTGCGTGGAGTTTTCTCCGCGGAAAGGCAGCTGGCCGTAGAGCTTTTCGGCTCAGTGCGACTGTTCCCATGCAGCTGCTGTTCCTATGTTCGGGAAGAGGAGAACAACAGCGAAAAGGAGGCGGCGAACGAATAAAAGCTGCAAGTGGGCAAACGGGAAGGATAAAGGGAACGACCCATTGGAGAGCGGGGGTGGGGGGAAGGCATCGTGCGAACGTTTTTGTGCTAAATTAGTTTTGCCACGCCAAACGCCCCATGGACACCTCGTTCGTTCCGCTTATCATTGTCCCTCGTTGTTTCCTCCTTTTTAACGTTGCCGAAAAAGTAACCCTCGTTACACGGACACAAACAGACTCGCAAGCAGAGCACACAATAGAAAGCCATCAGCCCATTAACAACTGCCGAACACCGCTATGACCAATCGCACATACGGCGCGGCGGCTGAACATTGGTAATGACGTCGGGATCCATCCGTTCTCTTGTGAAAAATTCACGACAAGAATCTCTTGCCCGTCATTCCGAGTCTCCGTATTCCTGAGAAAAGTCCAGCTTTTAGAACAAGTTGTTGAAAGCAGGCGCGACAATGTCTAGGAGTGTTCTTGACCCGAAGTTTGTTCTCCACGGCCCATATTTTTCCATCCAATTTCGTTGATTGAGGGCGGTTGTTGATCGTACTCACTCGGAGCGGACATTGTATGGTTGTGTGGTCTCTTTTCTTCGGAGTACATTGGCTGTTGTCTCGACGTCGCCCAACCAAACACGGAAACATAAAACCGAGAAGCAGAAATTCGAACCCACGATGCATCGTCCTTCATTCCGCCGCTTCGAGAGATTGCTTCACAAAATCTACTCGATTGCGAGATCGAGAAGCACCCCCAGCAACGGTTGCACGCGTAACAATGAACTCCGGAGCGGTGATTGAATGGCAAGCTATGGAAAATGATGAAATTATGGATCACACCAGAATTACAAGCGGCAAAGGATCGCAATCTGTTTTTCTTTGTCTCTCTTTATTTGAAAATTCAATCAAAAGCCCCAGCTCGTGAAAGGATAGTGCGAGACTCATGTTCTGTCTGCCACTCAGAGTATATCCAACTAATATCGACGATTGGCCGTGTGCGATGAAGAAGCACGTCGCGTGATCCAATTTCTAAATGCTGCTACCGGTGCCGAGGCTGTCGTCGTCGACGGTGGTGATGGCAGACGATTTGAAAGTCTCCTCCGAGGGACGAGCTTCAAACAGTCGGGGAGTTCTGCTGTTCGAAAGCTCACTCGGACACGGGATGAGTATTCGGTGCGCGTTCGGCGAAATACGGAGGTCTGCTCGGTTGCCATCCCTTCATATCATCGCTCGTCCGGTCGGTCGGTCCGTTATTCACTCGGCGGGTTCGGAAATTTCAAATTTTCGCGCGCAAATCCTCCTCTCCCTCCCCAGGATGAAAACAATCCCAGGTGAAGAAAATTGAGCTACGTGCGATTTTAGAGAAGTTTGCGTCGAAAAACTCCGGAAACTCCGGCTTGGAGGGATCCGGGCATCTGTGCTGAGTTGCGAAAAATTAACGGCCGCTCAGGACACTGACCCCAGCCGCGGTTGCCGAGTTGAATATTTCATCGATATGAATAAATCGTCTCGTCTAATCTTGCTCTAATAGCGCGGAGCGCGTTCGCTGGGCTAGACCGAAACCCGGGCGTTTTATTTCACACGAATCATTAACGCTGAATTCTCAGTCGAGGGAGAACGGTGGCCTAACGCCAAACTTTGAGGCGCTGCATCATACGAGTACAGATGTTTTTGAATAGCGTGGCTGGCTCCGCATTGTACGATGGAGTATCCCTGGGATAGATGCTCGTATATCGTTGTCGTGTCATCCACACCCAAGCACTGGCCCGATAGAGTTCATGAGTCACCCTGGAGAGCAACAGACTGACGGACAACTTGTGGGGCGTAGAGCAGAGCGAAGTCTTCCCCTCAAATCAAACATTGCTTATCTTTCGTCAGACTTTTGCATACCAGCCGGCCGACCGGGAGTGAGACTCGCAGCCTACACGGCAGGTGGAGACCAGCTGCATTCAATGCGGTCCGACTTCCGGGCTCGTTTTCGAGCTCCAACTCTGAAACTCGATCGATTCTCTAATTCTCAGTTCGCGAATGATCCATTAGTCAAAACTGGGAGAGGAGAAAATCGAAGAGTGAGGAAAGGTGGAGGAAATTCCGGAAATGACGGATGAGAAGTTAACGCTTGAGCAAAATTCCGAACGGTGGACTTTTTTGGTTCAAACGTTTCTGTGAACCGTTCGTCGTCTCAAGGATTTCCTCAATCAATCGTCTAGCTGCGAAACAACAGCTCGCCGTCAACGGCGACCGGTGGTCTTCCTTCTTTTCCTTCTTCTCGCGACATTCTACGTATAATCAGACAAGCCTTGACAGATATAAGAGCAGTTGGCAATAGCAATGCTATCGACACTGAATTCCGCCAGAAAAAAAAATCCGTTTCAGAACATTGAGGTGAAATAATCACTCGCTCGCAGCCCACAAATCTTGCCCCACCGTCACCAGCCGAGTCAATGCAATAAGATAATTATTTGTGAGCGGTCATCTAGATGACGAATGGTCGTTTCCCGCTCAAGGCTCCGTCGATTGAAAGCATTTATTGGCGTTACAATCGAAGAGATGAATCGTCGTCAATCACAGCACGTTCGACTCCTCCAGAAACGGAAACGCCCGCGTCCCCATACTCACCTCGAAGATTTACCTCGATTGCTTTTCCACTTTCCAGATTCCCAAACTTAGCGGCAAATGGATGGATAATAATTTTCCAGCACCTAGACTCGTTCAGAGTTATCGAGTTCGACCCTTCATTCTCTGATTTGATGAAGTTTGGTAAAAGGTCACCGTACCCCGATTGTGTAAGATGTGAAAGAAATCTGGTATGTGTTCTATCTCGCTCACCGAACCCCTGCGATATGAGCACGCGTACATCGGGTTGAGTGAAGTCTGCCACCGCCGCCGGTGAAGCCATAGCAGCAGACAAGGCCCCGGCACGTGCCAGCATATCAAAAGCTCTTCGGGGCACTTGCTATGCCGAGGGGTTGTTATATGCGAGGCTCAGAGATGTTGGATCTTGGCTTGTCTGGAGTCGACTCGCTCCGTCTAGCTTGAGGGAATGCTTGGTTGGCTGGCTGGCAAGGAGGCAGCCGGTCAGGTTGGCAGACCCAACGGGGTTGCACCAAAGACGTATGCGGCATACCATATGGCCATACATCGTGGAATACATACCGGCTAAGCAAATGGCTTCTGTCGGATCACTGGCGTTCGGGTCCATAACAGCAAAGCCGCATCGATTGACGCAAACTCCGCTGAACAGAACTTACCACTACCGCAACGACACTACCGCGCCCACAACAACATCAAAAGTGCATTCTCTATCTCTCACACTCGAGAAGTTTCCTTGCGATTTCTCTTCTGCACATCTTGCAATTGCTCTCCTCCTGCATCGACTTGCGCTCTCGGAGAAGCTTCATTTATATACGGTCATAAACTGTTGCCTTTTTCAGATAGGGGCGCCGCGAATGCCGCATGGATCTTTTATGATAAGTACATCACCCTCAAGCAAATTGTCTTGTCCAATAGATATCAAGGGAGCGGTAAGCGAGTGGGTCTGTTTGTTGTAGAAACACTCAAACAGAATATATGTATAAACTGCTCGGGTTCATGAAAACTCTCGGCATCCGAGTCGGTGGACATCGCAGCGACGAACAAGATCTCCCGGTCTTCTTATCTCACGAAAATCGTGATTCCTCGATACAAGGAGAGCAAGAGAAATGGAAGCGGCTTCCGATTTGTTTAAAATTCTCGTAAATTCCTGTTCATATCTCGAAGGAGGACTTTTCCTCCTCTACTCCCGCTGTTGTCTACTCCTCCCCAGCCCGAAGATCGATAGAAGACCTCACAATCAGATCTCCAAGGACCTCGGGAGCTCGGAGAGCGAATTACGAGAAAACTTTCCCGTTTCCGTCTTCCAGAAAACCTCCAAGTCGCGTTACCCGGGTAAAGTTCACTTTGGAAAGGATAATTTTCGAAACTGCTCGTCAGCTTCGGAGAACACAATCAATCTCCGGGCAACACCGTAATCATCGCTCAAACGAGTGCTAAAAAACCTGAGTCATGAACGCGGAGCAACAAGCTCGTCCATTCGTCGTTCTGGCTATTTATAAACACAGCCTTCCACAACTGTTAACTGTGGTCGGCGTCAGTGACTTTCATTGATCCACTTTTGAATACGAGATCCGCGGCGAAAATTATTCCGAGACTCCCGTCTCATCAGGCGCGAGAGAAAGACCACCGCGTCGGATGAGCAAACCAGACGAGATAGAATTATCAAATTATCTCGAAATTTTCAGCTTCCCTCGAGAAGTTCGAGCTCGAGTCGAATCTCTCTGCCGCGGGGCTTCGCAGGTACGGAATGTAAATTTTTCAAACGAGATCCAGCACAGCAGATTAACCAACCCGCGGCCATGTTGGAAGCCGAGGGCCGACCAACAACCAAACCGAGCGGTCGCCACAACTCACCAACCAAAGAAGAAAGCAAGCAAGCAAGCAAGGCACAACAGCTCACTCTCATAGCGGCGGCGGCGGCGGCAACGGAGTTCACTCTCCGAACCGAGCGAGTCGGATGATGATTCAAGCGTCCACTCGATCGCCGTCTCTCTCGCAAACGGTATTCTCTTGGAAATGTCAGTGATAGCAGACCATTCATCACGAACACGGAAGGTGCGTTCCTGGCCACAGCAGAACCCACCGCCACTGTACATCGTCGTACGGGACCCCCGGTTCGGACCTCCGAAACCTCCTCGCCACGCCGAGTCGTGTCAACTTCGCAAACCTTCGATTTGTGCCGGCTCGAGTCCGGATCTTCACCTTCCGTCAAACAAACACAATCAGCCGTCCAATCGGCCTCGGCCGGCGGACGACGAAGTGACCAGAAGAACTTCGAAATCTCTCGACGCCTTAGACGCCTTTGAAAACACCTCAGAATGCAGCACCTCCGACTACTTCACGCCGCCAACTTCAGCGGGCAGTATCTGGGAACTCTGGAATCCCTCGACGAAGCTTCTCGTGTCGTTGCCCGCCTCGGCCCCATCATCCCCCTGCGAGTGGAAGCGGCGTTCTCCGGATTTCTCGCCCACCCCCAAATCATTCGGGAGTTTGAACTTCCTGAAAACGAGAAGGGGAGGTCTCTGGAGTCTACTGTCCAAACTTCCTGCGCAGCGACACAAGCGACCGAAATTCCCCCCCAGATACGCGGTGGACATCGGGCCCCCGACTCTGATCAGCCACACCCGAGGGCAGCGCATCGATTGGGTCAGATACTTCAGCGAGAACTCGTTGTCCGAAGTTTCTGGCACACGCCGCTCGCCTAATGACTTCGATGTTCGTCATCAAGACACTCTGTCGCAGGACCGAAGTTTCCAGTGTCGCCACCATTATCGATGTTTCCACGGAAAGCCGGACGCTCTCTTCAAGGATCGACGGTCCGACATCCTGTGTCTTCACGCTCCTCGATGTCCCATACAGAGCAGCCGAATGGGAGCCGGGGAAAACTGCTCCCAGGAGTTCGCAAGTGAAACTCCTGAGGATCCACCGCGATCAGCTGAGACAACGGTGTCCTCGAAGTCAGAAGAGAAAACGTGTTCTCCGCTGAATTGCGTGTTCTATGTCGACTTCGACGAGCCGTTGATATCGAAGTGATCCGCGATCGGCGAAGAATCGAATGTTGAATGTGAGGCTGCTCGACGTCAGGGCACGCGAGAAATGATGACAAAAAGGCTGCTACAAAAACATTCATATATCATTAGCTGCCGCCGGCTCTCCTGTCCCTGGGGAGCGTGTCACACGTGAGAAGACTCCACAGCCAACGCGACGACAAGCCAAAGAAGTGTTGTTGTCATCACCAAGATGACCCTCGAGGAACAAATGTTCGCTGCTTCAACAACAGCGTCACCGGATGGATGTTCGTGCAAAAGTTTTCACCTCTGTAAATAGTCACTAACTGAAATGAAATTCCGATGTGGGTCTCGGAGATTGTATAGTTCTTCACTCGGATCTGAGTCAATCATTCGGCCGCTGTGAATTTGGTGGATATTCCAAGAGAGAGGAAGTTCACTCTTCGTGAAAGAACGCGGCTTGTCGTCATCGCCGCCACGGTGACGATGAATCCATCGACAACGGTTTGATTGGTTGATCTAGCCGAGCGTGACATTCCAAGATGTGCTCCTTAATGAAGAGCAAAGTGTATTTCGACCCCATCCGCTATCATATGAGTTTGAGAACGTGATCGCGTAGTGAGGAAATCGAGAGGAACACACTGTAGTCGACGTCAGATAATAATCGGTGTAAGTCAGTGTAGGGAGTGGCAATTAAGGCTTGCTCGGGGAGTTCGAGTCCGCATCTTCTTCCTGTCGTCCCGATGTTGCCTCTCCCTTTCGACCGGGAAATCTTGGGCCAATCCTGGATTAGCATTGCTCAGATGAAACTGCTATGAGTGAGCCATCAAGCTATCTTGATGAGCTCAGATACCTGGCTGTCCCGAAGAGCGTCTGTCCTCGCTCGTCGGCATGCAGAGATATATTCCGAAACTCACAACTGCATAATCAGACTTCATTTGCATGAGTTCGGCTCTCGCTTGAGCGACGTCGGAGGTTCACACAAAGGTTCTGAACCCTCTTTGACACAGTTCCTCGCGAACTCTTCCTCAGCGTGCCTGCCCAGCTATAGATCAGGATCAGGAGAACATACTCCAGGATCTTTTGGGAGATATCGATGTGTTCATCCAATAAACTCGAATATGAAACCTCGATAGGGATGATTTTTGAACAATGAAGTAAAAGAAGGGACAGTTTTGCAAAACTCCCGTCTTTTCGCGTCGAGAAGCCCGTATTTGGTTACGTCTTTCTGTTTCGTTGCGAACGATTCGCCTTGGCGTTGATTGTGAAATGAATTCTGAATTTTTCGAAAAGTTTGCAGTTCTCTCCTCAAGCAAAGCGGGAAGGCGTTCGTTCATCCAGTGATTCAAGTTCGAACAGTCGCCCCGGAATGTTTTTGAAGTTTTTCTCGGGTTTCTCGATCCACGCAGAGAACTCTTCACTCAGATGACATTCAGAGGAACCGGAACTCTGACCTCACTTCCGCGAACACTCAACAACCAACCTGAATCCTCCACTCAACGGCCTCGATCGCACCACTTGGGAACTTGGCTTCGTTTTCAGGAAGGCAAAATGGCCTTGTGGGAGATGCTCGCTGTGCGATGGTGTGGAGTTTCTCCTCCACCCGCCGACAACGGCTCGATGGAGATCACTGGGTGACTTGCAGCAGCACTTTTTAGGTGACACAGAGCACTTTGTGCCCGATCGGAACCCGAAGATACTTCGCGAGAAACTCCATTGACACAATGGAGCGGCTTGCTGGGGTCACGGCAGATTCCCGGAACAGCTTCCACAGGACGAGAACAAACGCTGAACTTTCGCCTTTTCCTTCTTCCCGCTGACCGGGAGTCTGTTTGTGCCTCGTTCTCCCATTCGAATGCTTCTTCTCGGACGAGAATGTTCTCCGAAAGCTCGGATTGCTGCTTCTCACGTATGTCGCGTGACCACTGTCCAGGAGACCATCACGAAATTCACTTCGAACGAGTGGATTCCGGTCTCAAAACCCACCCTACCCACGCGAAATACAGTCCGCCGATGCATTCGGAGTGGGCGCCTCTCTCGTTCTCCATCATGGGGAAGTTTGGGACAAAAGGGCAGAAAGGTTCGATCGTTCGCGAGAAACGGCAACCGAAGTTCGCGCGTAGTGTCTCGACATATCCGCACGAGCTGAGGGGGAAAACCGAAGATTTTCATTCAGGGGAAGAGATGGGAGAATCGCTGACGCATCGAAATCTCTTCTGCGCTCTTTTTTGATTCACTGGAAAACGGGATCTGGTTTCGTTGGAGACCATTTGTCATGGAGAAGAGAACGCCCAGACGTTTCCTGAGAAAGATAGATCGCCGGCGAAGCCGCTCGGGGTCTTCCGTTACCGCCTCGGAATTTCCTGCACAAACTTTTCGATAAACGAACAACACAAGCATCGAACGGAGCCCTGATTCTCCGAAATTCCCTCTTAATTCTCTCGATTCCACGTGCATTCGACAGGAGAGAAATAAACCGAGTCAGAGGACGGCTCGTGACGGATAGATCGCCCGCAACAACATCACTAACATAAGCGTATTAGCCGCGGGATCGCAGCAAGGGCAAGTGCGCTGTCATCGACACAGACCGCAAAAACTATTGTGCTCGGATACAATTAGTGTGAAAATAGATCGTCGAAACAATCTGGCTCAGCTGCTCCCACTTCAAGCCACTAATGAAGCAACTCCACCTGTAAACCAATCTCCCCCAGGAAGCCGGCCACCACCGGGGACTGAGTTCCTCACGGCATTCGGCCGCATTTCATACAGGATTAACTCCTCTCACTGTGTGGCTGCGCATATCTAACCGCCGCCGCCGCCGCCGCCGCCAACAACGATAAGGACATCCACCCTCGTTTCGCGAGAAAGATAACAAACTGTCGCCCGGGGAGGCCGCCTTGCTGCTACTCTCCAAAAGGCAAACACCGCAGGAGACATATTCGGCAAAGAAGAACAGTGGCCTCACTCGGGAGAGAAGGAAAATTCAAAATGTTTTATGACCTCGCGTCTTACCTCGGATCGATGGCCTCGCATGTTATAATTCGTTCGGCTCGGTTGGTCCGACGTACGCCGGCAGTGGCACGTTGTAAATGTAACTCCAACAATGCCTGAAATTCAGAGAGCGTGAAGTTAAGTAAAACGCCGAAACCACACTGGAAAGAAAATCTATCTGGAACTAAAGAAACGATAGACTCCTCGGAATGGATCTTTGAGAAGTTTCGTAGCTTTGATGTTGGATGATTCAGGAGGAAGAATGTTGCTCCTATCGAAAGCGCTCTTGTGCACACAAGTTTTCCGAAGTGAAGACAAACATCGGCCGAACGGAACTACTTCTGACTGAGTCAACAATCGCGCAGGTGGACCGACAGCAGAGGTGGAACTTTAATTCTTGATCTGAATTTCAAATCTCTGCCAAGTATGACTCTCGCTGAGAATTTCATGAATAACCAAACGATGACAAACGAAGGCGAGATGACATTTCCAAGAAGTTTCCGACTGCAAAGCGTGACAAATGATCCGGGAGCTCGTTGTAGCGTTGGATCCACAACATCTTGGAGTACTTGACAACGTACATGAAGGAAATCTCAAGTACGAGACGGGGAAGGTGGTGATGTTGATCGTGTCAGCATTGTGCTTCGAAGGAATCGACAAACTTCCGGCTTTTCTCCTAACAGACGCTGATCCGTCATTTTCAGGACGGATTCCGCCTACAGAAGCTGTCCCGTGTCACGAGCGGTGACGATGACGTTGCATCACGGCGGCCACTCAGGAGTTTCTCGCCGGTGACTCACCGCGAGACCGAGGCGCCTGACTGACATCACCCACCGAACCGGCTGACCGAGTGTGCTCGGAATATGAAACGGCTCCATTCGAACGATTGTTTGCGTCTGAGGTTCAGGTTCCGTTCATCATTGAACAGATCGTCGGCGTTCGGAAAGTTTTGTCGGGCGGTGGCCTACTATCACTGAAGCGTTCCGTTGGACGCTTAGCGAGGCTCAAACAAATTGAAACTGGCTCCGAGAGAGCATCTTCAAACTTTCGCGGACTCGAGACGAATGATTGGCAGAAGAACGAGAAATTCGAGCGAACGAATTGCTTGGCGTCCCTGAATGTGTGTGTTTCGATGCGGGAATTCGCACTTTATCAGCATTAGTGGCACAACCAGTGGTCAGCTCGGTGATAAGGACGTGTTTAATTTTAATTAAGGGTTCCATTATCATCAGAAGGACATCACGACGCTCCTCGGGTCCTCGATCGAAGGGAAACTACACGCGTTCCGCCACCAAACAACAAAGATCCTCGATTTCTCGTCCGATCGAGGTCTAAAGTGGACGTGAACTCAGAAATCACCCAAACAGGGGTTAAAATCGGATGGAAGAAGTGGAAAAGAGGAGTCGAAGAACTTGTGGGAGAGGAAACGATCGAAAAAGCTGAGTCAGTGAAGTCAGCGCGATTGTTGACAATGCGATTTCCGGTTAACAGCTCGTTGAACAGAATAGCTCGAAATTCCGAGTTTCAGGAGAACGTGCCAGAGGGCGGGAAGAACTCTCTTTCCATCTCAGGGAAGTGGGTCAGGGTTACGGGAATCTAGGATAACAGGTTACGACCCGGGGTTTTAGGTCAGGAGAAAAAGCAGGATTTTCCGAAAACTGGTTGTATACGAGAGGCAGCAAAAGAAGGTCGGTGACGGGAACATAGATATTTGGGAAGAATTGAGGCCTTTGTGTAAACGCATTGAATGCTTTTGGACATCTAAAAAGAGCACCCACACACCCCCAGACGTACAATTGAAGGAACACCGCCAATCGTTGGGTTGCTCTGCTGTGCGGTCGCTCAGTTGGTAGGTCTGTTCCGTAAACGGCTGGTTGGGATCGCACAAAAACCTTTTCTTTCCTCTGCGGTACAATCGAAAACACGATCCAAAGCTTGGGGTCACGGCCGTGGTCGACCAGCTGATCGAGACAAACAAGCCATGTATGCTCTACATAGTTCTTCAGGAGTGTACTAGTCCTTCTCTCCTTTTCCTCCTTCCAAGGACAATACTCGGTCGCCAGAAGTTGTCCTTGCCGATAACGAGCCACCCTTCTCTCCTGAGTCCTGACAATCCGGAAAACATCGCAGGAGGGACCAGAGATATTCCAGGAGCACTGGCAGTCCAGGCTATTTTTGAGGACAACACAGGATCTTCGGCACGGATCATGGCAGCGCAAGGCAACAGGACATTCCAGGATCACGAGACCCGAGACGAAACCCTGTGCGTTGTTTTCTGAATTTTCAAAACAGTGGACAACTAACCTCTAGTGTTGCCTGAGGCGAGCCAGCCGTCCTGATAGTAGTTCAGACGGTTGAGTCGCCATCCTTCGTCCTCGGGTAGTTCGTCAGGAACTTTCCCCATCCAGGAAAGCGCCTGCACGGTCGAGTCGGCTCGTGTACAAGCACTACGCTCAAAATGAAGATGCATTTCAGGACTTTATCCTTCACTTTTGGAGATCACAAACCACTGACAGACTGTTGTTGTTCTCTAGTTCTTTGGGATCAGGATCGACTGAGCACTAGTTCGGCGCTACACTACCGATTACTGGTTACGCCGGCCTTCAAACTGCACCATTGTTGTCTGCTTGCACGTAACTCGCAAAGTTGAGTTGCGGACTCCTGTCCGACCGTTCATGCTACAAGCAGCAGCACGAACAACATCGACTCGTTCCTGGCAGACGATCTGAGAATCGGAGAAAGGACAACTCCCCCTGAGGGCGAAAGAGCTCCGCGGGGAAGAGGCCGCGCCAACCCACCAGCCCGACCGACCGACCGACCGACTGTCTGGTTGGGCAAGCAGGCAGACGACTATCCTTCCAAGACCAACAAAACCCCCCGCGCACACTGCCCACTCGGGGTTATTTCCTCGAGCCCAAGCTCGACCGACTTTCCTAGGGAGCGATTCGCACCCATTGGATGCAGTTCGATCGTTGGCGAGTAGGAAGGAAAACATTCTCCTCGAATCCCTCCAAACACTTCTCCCGGCTTGACCTGTTTCCTTTCGTCCTGAACCCGGATCATGGAAACCGTGCTCCCAACGCGTCGTTTGCTGTTTATCCAAATTGTCTCGATCAGAGAAACAACCTCAGATTCCCAGGGCCTCTTTCGATTGTCGTATTTTGAGGTCCCGACCCGCGACTCCTTCCGATCACCACACTGGAGGAGCTGAAATATGATGACTCGTTCCTCTCCTCGAAATTCGAGAACTCGATCCCGGGTGACTGAAGGGCCACATTTCTGAGCAGCCCGATCCAACCGAGTTATCGAACTTCAAACCGAACAAAGCTTTCCGCAATCAGCTTTCTCAGCTGCAGTTCATCAGACAAGATTCGAAACTTGTCAGCCGAGCCCCTCCCGCGATCGAATCCGGAAATCTTTATGTCGTTTCTTCAAAAAGAAACTCTCGATCATGAAATTAGTGATTTGAGACGCAGCTCACAATCAGCTGGAGCTGACAACATCTAGATTTGAATGTTTGTCGCTGCACGCGCAACATGAAGACTGATCACACTGTGTCACCGGCTCGAGGGTTGTTTGTGAACACCTTTTGTGGGAGACGTCATCGTTCCGGGGTGGCAGAATTTGTTCCACCTCGTCACCAAAATGCAAGACCCAGATGCACCAAAAGATAACGCGCCTTGTGAAAATCAGACATCGAAGACTCCCGCCGGAGAAGACCCGAATCCCGATGACCGTGCTCCTCCAACGCACGCAGAACAACCGCAGCAGCACCACCCCGGGGCACTAACAAAGAGTAAGTGGAGCCCTCAGATAAGTTCGGTCATCGACAATCAAAGTTCGATCCCTTATTTTGTCAGGAGTTCATCATCCTGTCAGGGATACGCTCAGCCATTTCACGATCTCTCAGGTGCATTCCCAAGAAAGTCTTCCAAAGCGAGAAGTTTGTGGCTGAAATCGAACGATAGCGCTGGCCATGTTGTAGTGCGACTAGTTTGTTGGCTGCTCCGATTGTCGATTTGTTCGTGCTGTCAGCGAGTCGACGATTTGAGTTATAAGTTATTTGCGAGATTTTATCAAGATGGGATCACGCGAGTTCATCATGTGACTTTTTGCTGCGGATTCAATCCCTGCGCCTTTCTCTCTTTTCAAACCGGATCAATAATCGTGCAATTGGGGGACTCTCGTTAACAGATTTCGATCCAATAATTCTTTCCAGGGCGGCCTTTCACGATCGAGGGCAGATTCAGAGTGCGTCGCGTCAGGAGTCCCGACCCCGACCGACGTGTTCGGTTCGCACCGAAAGTTGTATTTATAGGAGGAAAAGGAAAAGACGAGGATTGCGATTTGAGAGAAAGCTGCAGCGAACGTCCTCAGAGAATCACCGGCGAGCGCAGATTGTCCAAATGGGATCTATTCACGAAAAATCTCAAAACACAATCTCCGTCTTGTCCTCTTCCCGCGGAACACGATGACAATTGAAGACAGAAAAGTTGACGAGTGTGAGGCATTCCGGAACAAGATTGGAATGCTCAAAGAAAGCTGATGTATTGTGACGAAGACATTTTTTAAACATTTTATCTAGAGGACTAAATCTGAGATATGATAAGCTGATTCGAACCATGTATTTTAAAATCAAATTCCATAACTTGAATCGTGGCGATGACAGATTCTAACAACCTGCAAAAGGCTCGGCTGCCTCCAATTTTCACGACTTTGTGGACTAGTATGTTCAACCGAAGTTCGTAGATTTTAACATCTAAACCTAACTTCGCAGTCGGCCGTAAATTAACTTTGTTTATAGATTAATGTTCAGTAGGACAGAATGAAGGTCCCGACTCCTGATCAGAGAGCACAAGTTGGAATAAAGATGCTCCGAGACCAAAAGACTGAGTTTTGTGACGAAAGAAATAAAGGAAAATGAAACGAACTTTTCAATTATACTCTTGTCAATCTGCAATGATGAGCCTATTCCTCTTTGTTCTGACTGGACTCGCATGTCTACCTATTTCAGATGGAAGTGTTACGTACATCGGTATATCTGCGAGAGCTTTCCCTTGTAGCACTTTTCCACCGCTTGTCTGCTTCGAGATATGGCCTGTTCACGTTGTTCTCATCCAGAGCTCGGTTCCTCTCATCGTGAGCTTCCCACAGACACTTCAGGTGGCTCCAACTGAAACATCTAAACCGGCGGACAAGTTGACGAATTGATCTTCAAACCTCGAGCCTCGGTTCCGATCGTTCCGTCGTTTAGGGAGCGACGCGCGGCAGAGGATGAGGCTCTGTCCGACGATTAGTGGCCGGGAGAGCAAGTGTTCGATACCACGTGCGTTTGCTATGCTGTCGAAATCTATGCGGATAAAACTCGAATTTTTCGGACCGAGATCTCTCCTGTTCCGCAATGGACGTCGACAGTATTCTGAAGCCGAGATTCGTTGACGTGCAGTTTGACACGAGTAGATTGAAGGCGAAGGAACAACCAGGTGTTTGTTTACTTTTTGATTCTAGTCGTTTACTCCATCTAGAATCTAGAGATTTCGATGTCAGCTGAAGAACAACAACTCCGATGGGATTTTGTGGTTTTGAATTGTCGGACTTTCAACTCACTTCTTCTCATTCCAGACAGTGAATTTGATTCTGAACTCGACGACGATGAGTCAACCGGCGTGGAGTTCACTATTGACAAGAGTCGGCCCGAGGAAACACTGTTCGTTATCGACAATCGGGGCGAAGACCTCGACGTTCGAGTGCAGGGTATGTAAAACAACAATGGGGTACTCCAATTGGAACTTTTCCATGGCTTGGTCGAGCCAGCGAGCTTTGAGTTGAATCTGAGAGTTCTTGCAGTGCCGAAGATAGATACCACGCTGAAGACAGCGCTATCGGATGTGAGACCATCTCTCTACATTTCGTCGGAAGATTCCTCGATAAAGGAGAAGATGCGCGAGATCAACAAGCACTGGGCGGAAGACATTCTCCTGCACAGAAGTGTTCTGAAAGACGATTCCGAGAAACAGAAGACCATCGAACTGAAGGGCAGTAAGAAACTTCAGAAACGTCTTCGTAAATCTGAGCGAGAGAAAACCGCTGGTGGTGACTGGTTCAATATGGCCAAGCCCGAGCTAACCGACGAGAAGAAGAAAGATCTCGAGCTGCTCAAGATGCGAAAGGTCCTCGACCGGAAGACCTTCTACAAGAAGAACGATATTCAGGAGCTGCCCAAATATTTCGAGGTCGGCACCGTGGTTGACAACGCAACCGATTTCTACTCCGATCGGATACCGAAAAGACAGCGGAAACAGACTTTGGTGGATGAACTGTTGGCAGATGAGCAATTCAAGAAGACGAACAAGAAAAAGTGAGTTCAAACCTTGCAATGTGGCGATTCTTCTTTCATCGAGTTTCGCCAGAAAACCTCGAACTATATCATTCCGAAGTTGACCTCATGTTGCGGAACTTTTTGCGCGGAAAACCAAAAGCTCTTCTCCACATCAAGACTCAAAAACAATCTCTCTTGTTTTCAGATATCGTGAAGCCCTGGAACGGCAGCAGTACACCTCGAAGAAAGCTTATATTCAGCTCAAGAGAATGCGAAAGAAAGAAGAGGCAAAACAGAAGAAGAAACAGCAATCATAGATTTCCTACTGTAAATAAATTCTGTGATCCACTCCTGATTGACGAGATGTCCTTCTCGCTCAAATCTAATGAAAATCAAAACCTTCGAACAAACTTTAGGATCTTTCCTTTAGGAACAAACTTTTGAGATCATTCCTCAAATCGCTTACGGTCCAAGTATCACAAAACTTTTTTCTAGCTTTGAGGGAACGTGCAGTACTGTCGTACCTCGATAAAGGAGCCACTCGATTCATCAAAGGTCCGGACAACGAAGTTCTCTCGTGCGGATTCGATTGACAAACACGTTTTGTCGCATTTCAATGTTGGAAATCGTTTCCTTCCATGCTTCCGGGGACTGCTGTCGATGAATCCTGAGCGATCAACTTCGATACAAGTCATTATGATTACCATTTTTGCGGGGACGAAGCTAAAAGATGAGCTCCCTGAGACGGGCTGTTAACATTTTCGTCCTAGGAGCAGGAATTGCGTCCTAGGAACAAATTCAATACGTTGACATGAGAGTGGAATGACGAACTTTTCGATAAACGAACGAGCTTAAGGAACGGATGAGGTTCGTGAATCGAGGTAAGACTGCGCGCTCTGCTCAAGTGGCTCATGGGGAGCATTCAAGATACTTCGAAAGTCGTTCAGGAGCGACACTGTCCTGGCGAGGTTCTTTCCCAGGTCACTCTGTAGAGTATTGCTTGCCTTTGGCCGATACACGACGGGAGTTCGGTGATGTGTTAATTTGAGGATCCGTATCCCGTCCCGGAAGCAAACAATCTTGACTCCAGGCCTCTCATCCGCTAGATTTTCGAACCGTGAAACCCCAGATCGAATGTGCGATAAGCAGATAACTGTGCAATCATTCGAATATTCTGAGGATTTCAAGGGTCCGAGCCTCGATAACTCGCCACGGCTGCTCGACAGCGAGCTCATCGACGCTTCCGTATTTTCAGAAAGCTCAATCAAAAGGTCACCCAGATTCATTTTAGTTTGAATTCTTTTTAAGCTCAATCTGATTCGAACGCAACATGCGAAGGAACGGTGACATGAGGTTTCGATCACATCTAGTTAGAGCTCACTCCCGCTGACACTTGAAACTTTTCAGAGGTCTATTTGTGGGACTCGAGATTCGATGGCGGAGGGCTGATACGTCGATGGGCTTTTCGGAGAAGTTTCCCCGCGGGCGCTTAGGTAATCAGAGTTCGCAGATCTCGGCTGTGGTTCAACAGAAGAAGCCCCCGACCAGTTGAGCACTGAACAACAATCCCCATATCCCGAAGTCTCCTCCGGTTTTCAACGAGAATACAGAATCGCTCGGATGTCACAGGGGACGACATTCTCCTGGAGAAGTGAAGACACGATAAGATGAAAACCGATGGATATATAGAAACGAAGAAGAATAGAATGTGCCCTTAAATGAGTTTCCATTCAAAGTGAGGAAACCACACTCGAATCCGTTTGCAGCTGAAAACTCTCTGCCAAACATTGCGAGCACTATTCATATGACTTCGAATTTATGCAAAATATATGTTCTTCGCATCGAAGAGCCACACCGGAGCACACCGAGCTTTATTTTCGAGAAAAATACTCGGAAAAGTAAGACTTGAGTTCCTGATATCCGTTTCCGCTCCTTGAGTCGTTTCCGTTGTTTCGAATACAGGATGGCAAACAACGGCAGCCAAGGTATTCAAAGCTTTTCCGAAGTTATCCACCTCATTGCTAGAGAGTTTATACATCTGATCGCACCAGACCGTATTGCTTTTGTACGGGACGCCGGCGAGTTTTTGTCCATCGAGACTATTGCAGGTTTGAAAACACGAGTTTCAAGCAGTCCCAAAGTCCGATTTATGCAGTTTCTGATACGAGATCTGAAGAATTATTGTCGACCTATGTCGCTTGGCAAAGTTTCGATCGTCTCTCTTGGTGTTTCCTTTCCCTCGAACGAGAATCCACCCTCAGAGGGACACAAAAAGATACAAAGACGCACCTGAGAGCTGCGACTCCCGGTTTCAAACACCGCGAGTCCGCCAATGCTCTCGAGGCCTCTGTTACTTCGACGAACTCGGTTTGAGAAAGCTTTCTTGTTGATGCGTTCTTGATGACGTTCGGATCCCTTTTCGCCGTGGAAGCATCAACGCGAAACATATTTCCGAGAGCGCCAACCCAAAACATCATGGTCGACTCCTTTCCAATCATGTTCACTCACGACGCCGGTTCCTCCTATCGTGTCCTGATTGAAAGTTCTCCTAGATCCTGAGTTGAGATATCAACTCGAAAACAGAAAATTCAACGGATCTATAGATTTCCATCGTGAGAGATTCCGGTGACCGACCTGAATTCGCTCATCTTTCCCTCTTTGCATCGAAGCCAGTCGTCTGATTCAACTTCTCTGCTAGACCAGCAAGCTCATCACAAGTACCTTTCGCAGCGCCCCAGAAGTAACACGGACGATTTTGGCGCCAACTCTCACCCGGGGACGACTTGAACGGTCGTTTCCTAGATCTCCTCGTCGACGAAGACAGAGGCTAGCGGTCGACAACGGTCAGCTCAAAGAAACGCCCTTTATTTTCCGACTAGTTCGACGATGATCATACGCTTGGTGTTGTTCGTTTGGTGTCAGATAGATCACCGCAGACGAAGCTTCTGTTGATAGCTGCTCTCTTCGTGTCGCTTGTATTCTGAAACAATAGGGGATGTTGAAATCCGAATTCTGAATCAAACCATAGTGATCTTCCCCTCACTCATCGTAGATGTTCCAACCGGCGTGGATTCTTCGAACGAGATGCGGCTTTGTCCGAGTGTGAATCAGACCGAATTCAATTCGTCCGTCCGTCCGTCCGTCCGTCCGGTGGGATAGACGATGTTTCTAATGATGCGTTTCGGGAATTCTCCTGTTCCACGCGGTTCCGGCAGTCCCGACCAACGAGGATAAATGGATCCCTGACCCTGTCCTGTTGAGCCTGGGTCACTCGGAACCACTTGAAGGGCCAGACACCATGAACTCTACAGTTGCTTGAATCTTACACGAGCGGTCGACGACAGCGACTGAGATGCGGCGTCACCCTATCAGATGAAGAGTATGTAAAATATGGTACTCCGCAAGGTGGATCCTTGTCGGCCTTGTTCTTCTGTCTATTTATTAACGACCTGATCGCATCGAATGATTCGACTGTGCGTTTTATAGGCTACGCGGATGATATCTCGCTTATGTTTAAGTTCAGGGGAAGCGTCATGAAAAATGAAGTCGAAAGACACGTCAGCAAAGTGTTTCAATGGGCCAGAGACAACGGTCTAGCCATTAACCCAGAAAAATCAAACTATATGGTCTTCGGTTTCACTAAGACAATACCGAGAGACCCGCTGGTTATTCATTTGCCAGAATGCTCAGCGAAACCGGATTGCAACTGTGTTAGAATAAGAAATGTCACCACAACAAAGTATCTAGGCGTAGTTCTGGATGAGAAACTCTCTTCGAAACTGCATGTTGACCATGTAACTTCCAAGCTGAGAGTGGCGGCGATAGCGTTAGCAAAGTTGAGAAATGCTGAAAAAGATGAAAACCTCAGTCACCGTAAACAGAGCGATCGTAGAGTCGCACGTCCGATATTGCATGCTAGCCTACATGGCAGCATGCTATACGAACGTTAAGCCGATGGAAAAGCTCATGAATTTAGCTATCAGGAACGTAACTAAATCATCCAGATACGATTCAACTCGCACAATGTACGCCAGATCGAAAGTGCTCAAGATTGATAGGCTGTATGTCCAAGTCCTACTGACAAGATGCAAAATCAGAGACGAGAGAGCAATCGCAGACCTCATTGGAACTAAAGATCCCCAGCATAGATATCCAACCAGAACAACCTCCACAATACGCCTTCCCAATAATAGACTACACCTAAGTGATCGCTACTATGAAAATCGATATCTCAGGCTACACCGCGATTTCCCAGATGCCGTGAGCAACATAGACAAACTTACGAAGAGAAGTGCGAAAAAAAAAGAAATCTTGCGTCTCATTAACGATTACTCAGAGGATGACCGACTAAACATACTGTGAAACGTCAAAGAAGAACTCAATATACTGTGATTATAGACTTGTCAACCTTGCCTCCTCCAGGCAACTCAGAACTTTTAAACAAGTTCTAATGTCAACCATGGACAGGGCACAGGCCCTCGTGGAATGTTTTATAACAAATGAACAATGTAAATAAAGGCATCTTTTTAAAAAAAAAAACTATGCTCTGGCAGTCGTTTACGCTCGCGTTGCAACCAGGGTTTCGGATGCAACTTGTTTCGATTCTGAGACACCTTATGGTTCGGCTCAGTTGCGAACTCGGGAACACCTCCGTCATCTGTTCTGCCGCTCCGGGCCTTCACCGGGGCGGCAGAAAACTCGTTTCCCACGTCCAGTTAGGACCGCTGCTCGCAGCAAAGTCGAGCCTGCGACAGGTTGATTTTGTATAATGGATCCCATATGCCCCCGCCGCGACAGGTTATTCGTTCGGGTGAATGGAGGTCGAAGGATTTGTATGAGATCTGAGTTCTCTAGTGTACAGGTGGCGGATGTAGGCTGTCTGCATTGCTGCCATATGGTTCCAAAGTCACTGGTCTCTCCCAGAGTCTGGTTGCTGGGAATCCGGACGACTGGAATGCGAGGAATGCGAGATACGTTGGAAAATTTCTGCTCGAAAATATCAACCTCAATAACCTTCTGTCAGCTGGATATTGATTTGAGCGCTGGGCACCTCTCGCAACACCGTTCCGTGACCTCAAAACGATTTCCGTCTGTGGAACACGTACTGTTCCTTCTCTCAGATCTCGAAACCATAATCTCGGCTGGATTCAAATTCAGCTTGCGTCACTGCGACGCTCAGAGCTGGAGAAAGACTCGATATTCGTTGGAATCGAGCGGAAGGATCTCCGAGCTCTGGATGATCGGAAGCATCTGTCGGTAACCGTGTGGAAGCGATGTAATATGTAGTTTCCAGAACGGTTCGTCGGAGTGATCTCTATCAATCTGTCTTTCAATAACATTCCGACAACGAGACGAGCGAGATACTAAAATCCGATGAATGTTACCGCTTCTCGTCAAGCTTCTAGTTGAGCTTCACACCTTTTCGTCCGAGTGAGTTGCGGTTCGCCTCTGCATCGTTCTGGTTCTCTTTCATGTTCCAAATCTGTTCTAGAGGAACTCGTTGGAAAGAGAAGAACCGTTCGGAGGTTTGAACTTCCTCTGCGAAGCGGATCCTCTAGTCATAAAACTGGTGTCATAGTCCGGGTGTGCATTCGAGTCGAATCGCATCTTGATGTTCCGAATTCCGGCTTTCTGCAAATACTGGACTCTCTCGGTGTCCGAATCAAAGTCGTAAAAGAAACGCAGCTTTCCAGAGCGCCCCGAGGGCACACCACAAAGGAAGGAGGAATTAGAGATTTACAAGACGATCCAGCTGATAGAACAGAGCCGCAGCAGCATGTTCGAGGCCTCTTTCAAGTTACTGCGGGCCGGCGAGGAGTTTGGCAATTTCGGCTGACAGCGAAGAGAGGGAAAAAGGAAAGTAATTGGCTCGGGCCTCGCGAAGCACCCCAGCTACCGAATTACGTGCGCACGAATTCCGCCATCTCTACCCTTCACCCAATTATTCTCTGCTCGTGATGAGCTTCACTTCTCGCCGCCCGATATAATCTATGATCGGCTAAAGTTTTCGTTCGAATCCTCTCTTTGATCGCGAACGATGAGTCGGGACGAAACTATTCCTACGCAGCCTGACGTCACATCTCTATCGAGCGATTTGTTAGCCAAAGCCTTCCTGTCTGCAGCGATCCGATAGCTAGGTTATCCGAATGGATCAGAAGTAAGCAGAGCAGAGAACTCGAGTAGTAAGAGCAAATCCGAGCGCCGAGAGGTGCATGAATGATCCGAGTCGTGGATTGTGTGTGTCACAATCGCCTCTGGAGAGCAATGGCTATTCTGAATGACCGACTAGACCGAATAGAAAGCGGAGGCTTTGCTCGGTTCCCATGCATTCCGCTGGAGATCGTTGGGGTTTCGAACAGTGCACATTGTGGACTTGTTGCCGCCGCGCCGGTGCAACACCAGCGAGTGCCGCGCCGGCACAGCAGCCCCACAATGCACTTACTGCAACTCATCTTTCAGAACTCGCTCAACGGACTCCGAAAAGTCGTGGGATCAGCAACGGTCAGCGAGTTCACAGTCAGCCATTGCGAAAGTCACCTGCTCGCTCAGAACGAGCCGAAAGCCGAACTTCGTGACGAAATTTGCGTGATTTTGAATTCTCAACGAGGCCGCGCACGTCGAGCGAAATCGTCCACCCGGGGCGATGACGATGGTGTTTCTTGAAATCTTGACAAAACATATTCTGGAAGACCGAAAACTCTTCGGCAAATCACCCAATTCCTCGACACAAGTTGCGCACCATTCACGGTCTCCAATCAGAACCAAACACGAATTCGCGACAGGCTCCACGAAGACACCGCGACAAAGCGTTTTCGTTTCCCTCGCGATACCGGTGTTCCCATTAGGGTTCGCGTTGAGTTTTCCATTACGATCCGAAGCACTTTGGCGTGCTCGTCAACTTCCAACGTCGCGAGGCTTAATTCCAGACGTTCGCTGCGACGAATGAAGAGCACTTTCCCCAAAACGCGGTCGGGTCTCTTCTTCTCCGGCGAGCGCTTCGTCAAAAGAGACAAACTTGATGATTCGCCGTCTTGAAGAAGCATTCTACTTTTGGAAATTCGCTTCTGCGCTTGAACCACAGTCCCCACCCGACGTTACCGTAACGTCGACGCGTTTTCCGAGGTATCGGTGTTCGAAGTGGATAAAGTCCTCGCCGCGAACAATGCCATTCCACGTTGCGTCTAAAAAGCCACTGTGTTCACAAAGTTTTTTCTTTCTTTCGATGTTTCGTCTTTTCTCTGCGGTTCAGGGTGTATCTAACGAAAAGGAAGCGTAGCGAAAGAGTTTTGGATTCCGTGGATTTCCGGCGACCACGCGTACAATGATTATGCAACGCAGACCCGCAACCCGAAACGGCTTGTTTTCAAATCGACGAAAAATGCTAAGTAGACCACGGTGTCCCACTGACAAGAAGAAACGAGGAGAAAATAGAAGACCGCCGCTCTGAGCCATGTTGATGCCCAACACGGCTTGGAACGCATTAGTTCGGATCGGGTTCGCTCCCGTCGATGCTGGCGGCTATCTGATGCAAAAACCAAAAAAGCCCACGAGGGCTTGAACCGTGGGAATAGGGATTCGTCAGGTATCAGAAAGAGAAAACGACAAAAGCTGAAAGAGGATTCGCTGTTGACGATCCTAATCTTTGATCCTGGACGAGGCTCGAGCGGATCATGATTCAATTTGCATGCATTGACTGAGAGAGAGAGAGGAAGTATTCTCATTTGTTTCGGGAAACGCCGTGAATGTTTGTGATGTTCTTACAAGAACCAAGGCAGCTTCCAAATCTTCGAAGCTTGAGAATTGATTCGTCATCGCGACGATATGAATTGAGGTTTTCCGTCAGTTTCAGTTTCGAAAATTTGAATTTGGCGCCATGAACGAGAGCATCATCTCGATGAATCAGAAGTGGAAATGAGGGTGAATGAGTTCCTTTCTCAGCGATTATTATTTAGGTATATTAGCGTTGATCAGAGCCAGTGTGGATCGAGTGACCTGTCATTTGGTGGATCGCGTTGGCTCTATGGTCGTTTTCCGTTACGTCGATGCTGGTTTGACAGTTTGAGCGCTATGACAGGCGATGCTGTCTGTGTTTGTCGCTCGGTTTCGTTTCCCGTTTTGTCTCGTCCTCAATTGGTCGGAATGGATGTCGCTTCTTCATCTGGTTGTGATCATCAGATATATTATCGTGTTTCCAAAGATGCTTCGAGAATAGATCGACCACGCTTCCAACAAGGATACCGGTCGGAGGGCTTCCAAAATTATCAACGAGCCATCGACCAGCCCCGACAGCAAAATTTAGGTTCGATTGGCCCCCATTCCCACGCCAGCTAGAGTGGTTGCTTTCACAGGTGTCTAGCTCAGTGACTAGTTGTCTGTCTTCCCCCTCTGGACGCTCGTTTCGAACCCGCCGCTAGATGGCGCGCGGATAGTGCCCAGGCCGAAGAAAAGAAGGACCTTCTCTTGTTCAACGGTCGAAGATGCTTGCTCGCGACTGACTCGTTCCCACGCCCGCGAACCTCCGACGGCACCTGGCCGCGTTCGAAACTTTCTACATACGACCCAATAACGAGCGCGCCTGTTTCGATATCGGCAGAAAATTCTTCCTCAAAATCGGGAAAAGTTTCATTCTTCATCCTGAGACTCGAATCGTCAGATTAAGCGTGGAGTTCTAACGGACAGAAACGTTCGTAGAAAACAGAAGTTGGCTCTGATGTCGCTGACGACAAATCTGGAAGAGTCTATAGCTCTAGGGCTACGGCTCACGCCACGAGTCGGGAGAGCAGCAACCCTTTAGGCTGCCAGCTGATGATAAAGCCGCTCGGACCTATCGAAGGATGAGTTAGTGCGCGAATGGATGCATGAATGGCACGTTCCCACGGTTCGACCTTGCTTCTGCTGGCGACCATATGCTTGCCCGCCGGTCGGCACCTCCTTTTCGCTGTACGGTCCATGCCAGCTGATTCCGAGCGTGGGAACCTCGGCCACGAGGCAGGTTCGTGCCACCTGAACCGCTGACGACAGATGTCCGCGTTAACCTACACTCCTACACTTCATCTACTTCTGCTCCGTCTTCGTCAGCAAACAGCAACATGCACTTCGACAAGGGCACCCGTTCCACCTCGAACTTTGCAAATCCTCCAGCTCGGAATGTATCGTTCCATTCATCCCGGAGGTATCGAGCTCAGTCAGCTCCGTTTCGTTGGCTGCCCCGGGATGACGGGGGTGGCGAAGCCGAAAATAAATTCAGAGGGCGGGAAATAGCTCGGGGCAGCGAAGTGTGAGATCTCGGCGATTCTCGGTCATCGATTTCGGTGGTAAGCGTTTCGGAAGCGGAAAAGTAGGCTGAGTTTGCGGATCGTAAACTTTATGGGTCAACGAGGTGGACGCTGCCCATCCAACAACGTCGACGAATTCTCGAAAATCTCAACTCGGAACGAACGAAACGCGCGTGTTCGTGACGAAATCGAAGTCGCGGTCGGAAGAAAAGCCCAGTTGTAGTGAGAAGACGGCCGCGCGCTGTTGGCACACTCCCAGATGCAGTACGGGTACAACGCAGCCATGTGTGCGATAAAAACCACAATGGAACAAGACGCCAAAAGAAAAATGCAGTGAAGAGAGTTCTTCTCGGTAGAAATCACTGCCAGGGCACAGAGGGAAACAATGATTCTGATCAGGATTTGTATTTGAGGAATCGATGAACACGGCATCCGCATGATTCATGCAGAACGGGTGATATCGTCGAACGGGCGGACAGGTAGACTCGAAGCCATTTATAATCCAGGCGTCCAGGAGTCAATCGCGAGATAACCATTGGCCCCAGTTGAGTCACGATTCGCCCCCCGAGTCGTTAGGAGGAGTTGGACCATCATAGTCTGAGATGCCCGCGCGCAAACACGCACCTGAGAAAACCGATTATTCTCAGAAGCGATCATCTCAGCCGAACAACAAGAGAGAAAAAAAGATGCGCGGACGAACAGGGGGTGTCTGAAATCACCTGAGCTCGGTGATAGATCTAGGCGCCAAACACAACGGACGATAGAGAAACAGTCTGTGGAAGCTGGTGGACACTTTGCCAAGCCGGCGTTGATTTATGGAGATGCAACCGAAACGCTCAAAACAGTTTCGATCAACGACTTTTGAAAGAATATTCCGATTCTTTCCAAGACTAAAGTAGCGAACATTCATTCTCTCGTGTCAGGAAAAGGATTTCTCCGGCCGCGAACTCAGGGAGAGTGCAACGCCCATCGATGAACAATTCAAGACAATATGCAGACCGCCTCGTTACGAAACTTTGTTCCGTTGGAGTAGACGTCTTCTGTGGAGCTCGAATTGCTAGGTTGAGTAAAACTATGAAATTGGGAAAACTATAATCGATACACACAGACTAATCGAATAATCGACGGCACTTTCCCAAAGGCGGTTCGAACTTCCAAGAGATCATGCCTGGTCGTCTCCTCGTCGAGTCGGATGCGGTTTCCAAAGTTTTCCTGCTGAGTTTTGAGAGAAAACAGGTCGAGAATCATCGAAGGAAAAAATGGCGGCGGCGTCACGAGTCGGACACGACCTGAGTCAGATTTTGGATTTAGATTCTGCTTTGGTTTGCTGGCACCGTGAAATGTCCATTTTTGGAAGACTCAATTTACTGGGGAATTGAATCGATTTTTTCTCGTCGTTTTCGGCCAAAGGCAGATCCTTGTGTTCGTTGAGCGAAGGTCCCTCGGACTCCTCACTGTTCTTCTTTACTTCCAAGGAGTCTCGTTCGTAAACTTCACGACGGTGAGGGGAGAAAAGTCGCCGCCCAGGATGAGATGAGTTCAGATCTTTCCGTCTGACGAGCTCACGTAAACCATTTGAGGCAGTCCCCTTCAAAACTCCGACAGCCCGAAATCCGTCGTCGATTTGAAGAAGGAAAAGCGATTCGTGAGCGGGTTCGGACCTTGTTTTGCTCCGGAGTCGTCTGCTCTATCGTGAAACCGTTTCGAAAGAAGCGAAACAACCGCGAATCGTTAACGATTCTGTGGAGGAAAGCAGAGGGCGTTCCGAGATTCTATGTTTCGTTTGTCTTCGATGTTTCTAGGGATCGTCTCCGAAAGAGGGAACTCGTTTCCTAGACATCCATCGGGCAAACATTGAGAACTGGGTTAATCCGGTTTCTCGCTAGCTCATTGTTTTCGCAACAATCACTCGTGGAGACAGCGAATTCGATCGAATCTTTTGATCGGCGCCATCATGACCAATATCTGGATGTTTGAGACACTTTGAAAAGAAGTCGATCTCAATTCAAAACAATCATTCTGGCTCGAAGAAAGCTTAAAAACAACCCGGGTCTCCGAACAAATCCCATGAAGAGTTATCATCATCTTTGGGGGCCCCCTAAAAACGTATTTTCCCCCTATTCGGTGTGAAGATAGCGTCTTCCCCCAAAATCTATGACCATAACCCAAGGCCTCCACTCCCTTGCATGGCACCTCCCATCACACGAAGGGTAGTCCCGCAGTAGGGGAGGGCGGGGGAGGGGTGGGGAGTAGCGGTGGCGAAACTGGTGGGGGCGGTCCGCCCCGGGCGGCACTGCCGAGGGGGTGGCATGTTCGGGTTTTCGGACAGTTTGTTTGGTTGTCAACCCGCACAAATCGACGTGGGCGACATTTTCCGAAAATTCGAAGTTCCGCCCCGGGCGGCACGTGGCGCAGGAACGCCATAGAATATCCTTTCATGCTGAGGAGCCGCTCTGTAACAGGTGCCTGCTTCGTCTGAAATGAGATCATCCGCATTGGACTCTCCACAGAAAAATGACCAGCGAAGTGTTCGATCAAACAAAACACGCGCTTCCGGTCGAAGTGAGGAAAGTTTCCGTGTTTGCTGAGAGGTTGGAGCCCGCGTGCCTTCAGGGAATTCATCTGATGGACGGAACGAGCCCTCGAGCTCTCGGCGAGAGATTCATTGAAGAGCGCAGTTCATTAAAACTCGGAGCGCGTCTGTTTCGGAGGTTGGCCACTGGAGTCCGGTGTCTAGAGAGGCAGACGCGGCCTCGCTAGTGGGGTATCTGGTTTCGATTTCAGGTTCGCTTCTTTGTTTTTGTGTCTCAAGTCAGCTCCGATTTCGAAGATTTGGTTTCAAACATCGAGGAATTCGTTACCGAAGTCTGCAGGACCTCGCGATCTGCAGGGTGACGTCTGATCANTCGAAGATTTGGTTTCAAACATCGAGGAATTCGTTACCGAAGTCTGCAGGACCTCGCGATCTGCAGGGTGACGTCTGATCAGCTCGCCGAGAATCGAAGCTTTCAATAAGCGGGTTTGAGCCGGAGCTCAACAACCAACAAGGGTCTCTGACCCTTGTTCTTCATTCATAGGGGCATCAGTGAGAACGGAGAAACAATTTGAAATGAATGATGCGAAATGGAATTCCATTTTGTGTCCTCGTTGCTTCGATCAAGGCTGTGATGGAATCGAGAATAATCTCTTGTCCGATGATGCGCACTATTCAAGGCGTGGACTCGAGAGGGAGAATCCGAAAATAACGTAAGGTGTGGTCAAGTTGACCCTCTTGCAATGGAAAAAAAATACGGGCCAGATCGTCTGGAACGAGAAGAAAAGATAGAAGACGATTGTTCCCCGTTCTCGCAATGCAGACATAAATAACCTTGATCTATCTATTCTTCATATTCGGCGAAGCGGCTGCGAAACAATATCGTCGAATAATTACGTGTTTCGAATACGCAGCTGAACAAACTGCCGATGCGATAGAGTTTCGGACAACGTGCTCCGTCATCTGTCGGATGATCGCGGATTCGTTCACAGCCACTAATCTGCCTAAAGAGTTGCCATCCCGAACGTCGTTGTTTCTATTGATTTTTTCTGAAATGTTCCATTTCTCTCACCTCGCTTCGAAGCCGCTCAAACTGAGGGCGCGATTCGGTTTCATCTTTTCAAAACACGGGTCGCTTTGTTCTGAAACAATCGTTCGCTTTTCATTACGTCGCTCGAATACATTTCGTCCGTCGAGCGAGCAGAAGATCTTCGTTCGAAAGTGGAGTCGTATCTAGAACGGAGCTTTTCTCGACGGATCTTCATTCGTCGAGGAGTTCTGAGCCGATTCTGACCGTATGTTCGGGGATAGCCGTCGTCTATTGTCTATGGTGGTGGTGGCTCCAACGCTCGGATCGCTGCTTGTCGTTCTTCAGTTCTGGCTTCTAGATGCTCGACGCCGTTGTTTGAATTGTGCTTCGTGAAGTCTGAGGGGTTGAGGTTAAAAACCGCGCAGCGGGAGGAAACTCTCGTCCCGTGGCGGCCGGAGAACCAGTCGTGACGGCGTCGCCGTTGTTTTCGTTACTACTAGTAGTGGATGGCGGTACTGCCGGCATTTCCTTCAGGTTGTCTACTGTGGTCGGTAGTTTCAGCTCGGGGTAGATAAACGTCGCTCGTTTCAGAAGTGGCTATGCTCCGGAGCCATATAAAGTCGTTGCCGCAATAATCTTACATGAGCTGTAAACAGGTGAACCACCAAGCATGATGACTATTGGCCTTCCATAAAAAGGCTCTCCGTCAAATAAACACTGAAACCATTCTGTACCGCGCGAAGTCCAACTCTCTGAACTATCGCTCGGGTCCGCTATTTATGGAGAGAAACGATCCTTTCCGAATCTCCGTTCAAATATGAAGAGCCGAGATCCAAAACGGCACAACTCCAAAATTTTCGATTTCGTGATTTCCGCAAATTATTGTAGAACTCGACAGCCCGCACTTTTGGCTACGGAGATGGACTTCGAAATCGGCTTCCCTCCGACTTTTATCTGATCTAACTCTCTCGAAAATGAGTCCAGGTGAAGAAACCATCATGCGTCATCAGCGGCTCCTTTCCTGCTATCCAACGAAAAAAAAGTTTTCCAAAATCGCTCCGATCATAACAGAGTTATGGCCTCCGCAAGCTTGGTCGAAATAGTCTGTTCTTGCTTGAAACAGCCCAAATTCGAGAATTCGAGATCCAGAACGTCACAACTCCATCCTGTCAATGAGTGTTTTGCCTAGTGCCAGGTCGAATCCGTGCCTTTTTTTTCCTGAAATCGAGAAAGCTCAACGAGTCTAATCTACACCTGGAATACTGGGGGTTTCCCATCGAAACATTTTTTTCCACAGTTTTTCGCGGTTTTCTCGAAAAAGTGAAAAGTGGAGATCTGCCCTTTTGGATCTCGGCTCTTCATATTGTGTTCTGGAGCTTCCTCTTCCGGATTGGCCCTTTGGATTGAATTCACATCCGTTCGAGTCCTGAAGTTTGAAGATGGATCTTGTATATGCATCCAGCACAGGGCTTTCTCGGTCCCTTGATGTGAAAAACTGTCTTATCGGGCCAGAAAGCTTCGATGAAGCTGAGCAAGTTTTCCCCGTGAATGAAATGTAGCGAAGGATCGAATCATGCTTTCATGGGATCCAATGCAACTCATTATTCAGCTGACGTCATAGTTTGTCGAGTACTTGTCATGAATTATGAACTATAACGTCGCCCTCGCCACTCTATGATAGATGCGATGCCTGATTCCACTTCGGATTATCATGCATCGATTCGTCCTATTTCTGACTGATTCCTGTGCGACCGTTTTGGTGATATTGGCCGCAGTCCATCGCCAGAACACCTTTGATTAAGTCTTCGACGGCTTCCATCATCTAGAGAACACCGTGAGTTTCATGAATCAGAGCACAATCTCAAGCGGCCACGGCTTTCGCAAGTTTCCAGACGCAGAAGCGCGCAGGGAGCGAAGGGCCAAAGTGTCGACGATATTGGAAATCGTCAACATGGAAGTCCGGAAAGAAGGCAGGGAACCTGTTTCCGCCCCATGTGCTAGAATCGAAACAAAAATCCAATACATGATTTTCATTCCGATTCAATGATACGTTTTTAACCGTTGATTGCGTTGCGACAAAGTTTCCTTCGGTGCGAGGCGAACGCAACGCCCAGTTAGCTCCACGGTACCTGACCACGTTTTACGTGAGGCAATCACTGTTTTTCCCTTCGAGGAAAAACGCCGCCAGCACTGTTTTGCAGCGAGCGTTTCCAGTGCGGAGAGAATCAACGACGATCTGGAAGTCCACGACGACAGTTAAAGGAGCAGTTTACGATTTTTCTAGAGTTACTTAAAAGAGTTCCAAAGCACCGCTCCGTGAGGAAAAAAAAAAGCTTGTCCAGCAAGCAATGTTCGCGTCCGGCAGCGACCAGAAAACGTGATGATCGTCGCACCGTCGGGACTTCCTAAAGTCTTAATAAGTTCCCACAACGACAACAAGTCGCGGAACAGTTGAGCGGCGCTCTTTTGAAAAGCAACAAAGAGCGAAAGCCACCATTCTCAACATTCTTTTAATTATTCATCCGACTGGGTGCTCATGTTGAAATCGTCAGAGAATTCTGGTTCATGAGAATTGTGAAATGCAGAGGACAAAGGACAAGGTCAGGGAGATCACGCCGATCTACTTCGTACTCCCAGGAAACCAGTCGTTTCGTCAGAGAAAGATCCAATGGATCATGATTTGCTTCAACCGTTTTTCCTGAATTTGAGAAGAAATTCGGCAAATCAGGCGACACCGTTGTTTCTTCAGAACATCCTGACTATCAAGATTCATCCGGTGAGACCGAAGGATCGCGGAAGGATGACAGTTTGAGTTTTTATGTTCGAGATGAGCTGATCATACCCAGAAAGAGAGACAACAGAGAAGAGTAAAATCCTCGATTATGCAAACGAAGCAGAGTATCAACAAATCAAGGTAATGCTTCCACGACAAGCGAATGATTCACGTTGAGGGGAATCCCCGGAATTGGAAGGAATTTGTCTGGCTAGCTTAGACAATGACGTCATTACGTAAGCGGAGGCGCCAACAGAAACTAGGAGAAAAACTGAAGAGGTAAACAGTTACGTCGGATCCACTTGGCTGATTCCAGAAAATTTCGCTCGTCAGCTTTAGGGAAAACGAGAAGGCAAAAACAAGAAAACAAAATTACACTTTCACGCACTCGTTTCATTACGCAGAGTGGAAATTTCCTAAAAAGTTGATCGAGCGTCCTTGGCTAAGAGATGCTTCAACGCGGACGATATAGAAAATCCACCTCGTTCCACAGGGTTCTCGATTTACCTCATTTACCCAGTCGAGGTCGGAACACAGAATCAAGGTCGAGGAGTTTCATTTTGATTTCTGGTCGTAAGAGCCAATTGTTCAATCGATAGGATTCGATTCTTTGATCTCTTTCGGCTCTGTTTGAAGTTGTTTACGAAAAGCGTGCGCGTCGCTCGGGTAGAATCAAGTTCTAAGGCTGAATCATTGAGGTTTCGGCGGCGTCTCCTGTCGTCACCGAACATCAAAGTAGTGCACCGCCTGTCTATCGATATGAGCTTCTGTCTTGAAAAACCAAATGAAGATCCACCGAGCCACAACAGAGTCGCATGCGACCCTCCCGAACCTTCGAGAGAGATCCAGGGGCTCCGTTTCATGTGTCGAAGTTTTGATTTTGTGCGAAGTTGAACCGGTTGTCTTTGACGAAGATCTTGTCGGAAGCGTTCGCTCCATCTCAGAAATCCTCACTTTGTTCCCTTGCATTCTAACCTTCGGAACGATTGTTTGTAATCATCACGAACAGAAAAGAAAAGTCACAGAACAGCTTCAAACGGAACGGAGTCTGACGAACGTAATTCCAGTTTCGGTTTTCGGTCATCGTGCTCGGGAAAAAAATTTCATTGTTTCGCTTGAAAAGTGTTCGAAGTCTTCGTCAGCGTGCCTCTGAACCAATAGCCTGACTGACGTTTGTGTATTTCCTTTCACGCAAGTGGCCTTCGATGTTTGTTCGGACCGTTGCTTCTGTGTCATTGAAACGAAAGTGAGCATCGATTGAGTTTGCTCGTCTCCCGAAACAATCACGAGATCGTACATCCTAACCAAATGTAAAATACCGATAAATGGAAGCAGCATCAATCCGTTCTGACGTTCATCCTCAAAGCTTTCCGTTTCCGGGCGAGTTTTCAATCGTTTGGAATGAAAAGATGTTTCGAAATCAAAATCTCAACGAGAAGCGGGACGTGGGCCGTCGGAGGCGTTGATTTTGAGATTGACATCTTTCTTCCACATTGACTGATTAGGCTGAAATTGTCTAGAAGCCGAATGACCATCGCTCTGGAGTGTTCACACGTGACGCTAGGCGAGTTGCCACACTGACTGACTGAGTTGGCCAGGTAGCTGAATGAGTCGCCTGAATTGAATTGGCTTGATTGACACTTTCGTCAACGGCCGCGCGCGCGCGCGCGCGCTTTTCAAAATTGACGTCTGAATCGAATTTGGAAATTTCCGAGTTTTCAAGTGAGCCTTCCATCATTACTGTCAGACTGACACAGGATCCAGCGACTTGCAGCAACAACGGTTTTCTTGGGTCCAGTTTCCATGATTGTTTCGAAGCTTCACTTTTTCCGATGTTCTCGGGCCCGAATCAAGGTGTCCCCGAAAACTGAAGCGGGGAGGAAAAAGAACAAACCGTCCCCGCGCGGAAAAGCGCTGAAGACGACGAAGCCGAATCCACAGAGATGAGTTCCGTGGACAGACTCGTTTTCCAGGGATCCTCACCCGAAGCTTCGCTACGAGCAATCTCATGGAGGAACGATCCGGGAAGGTTATTGGTCGAACACGCCATCCGCGAGCTCATTCGTGCGTAGAGAAAGAATCGTACTGAGCGAGTGAGAGAGTGTTTGCCATTTTCCTCGTGACGCAAATTTACCGGTATGATGCGTCATTCTCCACATGTCCCACTTTGTGGTTGAAAGAACGACAGACAACGAGAATACAGCCATTGAGGAGAACTGAGTTCTGTTTCCGCGCTTTCCGATCCGTCCGGTCGGACAAGCGAGCCAGAGGTCGTAAGAATCAATCATGGGATTCGTAGCGACAAGCAGTCGCCGTATTCTGTCGTAATTCAAGCTTCCCCTTCGCCGCCCGGCCGCGGCATATTTTCTCGCAAGAATTTTCGCGCTTTCGCTCCGTTTCCGGACAGAACCGACTGCACAAACTAGGAGGCAATAGCATCAATCGTGACTGACCCCGCCCGCCCGCCCGCTCCCCTAGGGTCCAAGGTCCGACTGTCGTTGTATCGTCCACTGCCTCTAGAACGGGAAGAAAAGCTCGAGTGCTATCTCATATTGATAAGCCCCGTCCAACTTGTTGAGAAAGCCCCTTGGAGCTTTCAAATTAGTTCGGTCCAACAAGAGTCTCTCGATGAAACATCATTCTCTTCGAGGGAGAACATTCCTTTTACCGTTTCACAGAAAATTGGAAGAATACTGAAAGGAATCGAAATCAATGGTCGAGGGCAACTTGAAGTAGCTTTCATAATAAGCAGACCACTCAGGCTCGATTCTCGATACGGAAGATGAACTACACGCTTTGAAAATCAGCGCGGATGTTTCGTTTTCGTGTTCTCAGCGAAGAAAACTCGGTGACTCAACGTTTGCAGGTCTGGTTTTCCAGACGGAAAGTTCCGAGTCCTGTTCTCGGTGGAAGGACGTGTTATCGACGAGAGGAAAAGAGCAAAGCAGAATATATCGACTACAGGGAACTCTGGCGTGACCTTCCACTCTTTTCCGTTCCAGACAGCCGACTCGGAGAAACGGCCATGATTTCAAAAGGATCTCCATAACATGAAGCCGCCGCCGCCGCCGCCGACTTTTCATTCCAGAGATTTCTCCACTTGACGTAGATCGAGCTAAGCCAACTCTCAATGGACATGGTAGCGGTAGATGCGCTACCGCTGCTAGCTGGCTGATTGTGCTGTTTCCTTTGTACGCGTTCTGAAACAGGACGCCCTTTCCCAGTTGGCCATTTTGTGGAGAGGACGAAGTTGCCTCTTTCGCCTTTGCTTGATCGGCCGCTCCCAGCCAGCGGATGGAACAGCAGCACTGTGTCAGTTGAGATCACGATTTCGTAGAAGAGTCACCGCCACTCGGCCATTCACCATAGAGCAAATTTCTCTCTGGTGAGGCGTTTTTGTTTTCGATTGATTTTTCTGGACACTCTTCGTTCGAGCCCGATCTCTGGATTGTATCAGCACCACCCGCGAGGAAAACCACCACCGCCGGATAGTTTTAGCAACATCGTCAGCACCGACCCCTTGATAGTTTGTTGTGGACGTTTGTGTGCTGTGCTCATGAGGATTTAGTTGTTCGACATTGTACCTGAACCTGTGTGCCAACAACGCGACCATTTGTCAACAAACCCAGCGATCGGATAAGCGTTTCCAGCCATGGGAGCGACAGTCGGAAAGGGGATCGTTGACTCGCTGCCCACACAATCTCTGCACGTTGTGATGATCGGACTGGACTCGGCGGGCAAGACGACAGTTCTGTACCGACTGAAGTTCGACCAGTACCTGTCGACAGTGCCGACGATAGGCTTCAATTGCGAGAAAATCAAGGCCACATCGGGCAAAGCCAAAGGCACCTCGTTCCTCATTTGGGACGTCGGAGGTCAAGACAAACTCCGCCCGCTGTGGAAGTCGTACACCCGGTGCACGGACGGCATCGTGTTCGTTCTCGACTCGGTCGACGGCGAACGAATGGAAGAAGCGAAAATAGAACTGACGCGGATATCGCGGGAAAACCCAGGAGTACCAGTGCTAATCCTTGCCAATAAACAAGATCTTCCCGGAGCGAAAGACCCCGCCGAAATCGAGAAATGCCTCGGCCTACAAGAACTCAACGCACTCTATCACGTGCAGCCGGCGTGCGCGATCATCGGTGACGGTCTCGACGAAGGCCTCGAGCACCTGTACGAAATGATTCTCAAACGGAAAAAGTTGGCTAAGCAACAGAAAAAGGCACATAAGGCCAGATGAGGACGCGAACCCGATCGAGGTGGATCCGTCCTCGACCAGCAACAAAGTTTTCAGCTTTGTTCAGCAGCAGTTGCTCCCTCCCAGTCGAATTCGGATCGCGGGCTCAGAATCGGAACTTCCTTGAAGCCTAAACGTTTCTCGTCGCTGCCCCGAAAGGTCCAACGTCCAGTTGACGTTGGCGCCCGACCGCGCAGCAGCACCCAACCTCGAAAACAGCGTCGCCAGCAACTCCACTCGTCGTTGCTCTGAGCGAGCGGCAGCGCTGTCTTCCAACAGCCGAACGAACGGTTGACGTTGACCGCGCCTTCCGCGAACTTCGGTTGTTGCCGTCGCCACACGGCGCTCGCTGGATCTGGTGAACCGGCGAGAACAACCTCATTGAGAGGCTTCATTGGGAGCTGGCGATCCCGACCCACGCCGCCAATCGTGAAACTGTGATTCCGCGATGATTCAACCTTATCGAGTGCCCCCTGAGAACGTTGTTTCATCCTCGTCCACTTCGATGTGTTCTGGCCTTTCTTCAAAATAAGAGAACGCGCTTCCACAGAACACAGAGAAATCAGTTCCTAGCTTGTGAACCCTCCCCCGAGAATTTGTTCCTAGATCTGCACGGCGTCTTCTATCCGGAATAGAAGAGCGCACCTGGTAGATCGTATGAATGAGTTCGCAAGCGATCACATGAAGTGGACGGACGGACGTAGTACCGAGCCCGGCTAGCTGCAACACCCACCCGCCTTCTAGTCCTCAACGCCTTGCGGTAGTCAAACTCGTGTGAACAAATCACCCGCCCGTACACCACGAAGTGGACGTCGCCGGCGCCGTCGTCGGCGACTCTCGACTTCGACTCGACGCCAACTTTTTCTGCTTGGATACATCGTACAACAACAACAACAACAAGCACGACTGCACCGCTGGAAAACCGCGATAGTGCATCAATACTCAAGTGCCAATTCAGTTCCGAAAAGAAAAGAGCGGAGCCGCGGAACAGGAAAACCGAAGGAAGTCGCTCTCCCTCCGTTCGGAAGGGAGGCTTTGTAACGAGATTTATTTTATCGTGAATCCTGTCCGCACGCTCTTGTCCAAAGTCACTCTCCACAAGTGACCCGTGTAATATAAAAGTGTACAGAGTCGATACGTGATGATCTCAACTAAATTATTATTATAATTAGAATAAAAGATACATGATGATACAAACGTAAGCTCTCGCTGTTTTCATTGAGTGTCAAAAGGCTTGTTTGGGAGGATTAGGGAAGTAGTTTCCACGTGAACGTAAACAAGGATGAGGATATGAAGGATGAAAGGATAACGTTGACGTGGTGCTAATGTGGATCACTTCTCGTGTGTTTGGCAGACGAACGGAAACGTTTCGAAAGCGGCTCCAGCGAGCCTCGTCCACAGAATACCTGGTTGGGTTCGTCCACGAGCGGAAATTAATGAGGATCCGTCGGTTCAATTATGCAGAAGGGAAACCATCAGAAAATCTCGTTCAACTTCTGAGAGCTGTTCACAGAAAACGAGAAACAATGCAAAACTTTGCGAACATTCATGAGTCGTGCGTCGATTCCCAATCGACGAAGCGGTTTCTGTGAGAGGTTCTCGCGAACCGTAAACACCGGCTCCGAAGCGATATCGATAGAAATCTAAATTTGAACGAAAGTTTGTTGTGATCAGCTTTCGAATGCATCGGACCGGGAGACGTGCGCCCAACTCGGAAACAGAGCACGTGGCAATTGCTATCGCCGTGCATACCTATTTATAGACTTGCTGTCGGGGTTCTAATAAGCCGATAACACTTTTTCGAGTAGAGTTCGGTCTATTTTTGCTTTTAAACAACAACAACAACAATAACAACAACACCGGCCGAGATGCTTTCGTACCAAGAATGGCTGAACACCAGTTCAGATGAAGGGTTTCTGTACTGAGAACGCTCGAAGTAAACAACAACCCAGTCGTCGTTCGTCTCGAGCTGAAACCCCGACGAGGCAATCAGATTTTAGGGAAGTTTTCACTGTGACAGGTCGTTGCCCCGGAGCCACTGAGAGACTTTCTCTCTCTCGTTGGAATGACATCTCCGCTCGCGAGAAAAGCGCTTCTTCGTTTACCCAAGGTATGTACTTCTATCGCGGCTTGTTGATTCCAAATGGTATCTTCACGCGTAGTCGCTCGCCTGTCTGTCTCCCTGAACGGTCGACCGACCGCCTGCCTGCCTGCCGCACGGCTGGGCGTGGTCATCGATATTTCCTAGTTAAAAGCCGGTGGGACGAATGTGCACGATTCCGCCGCGCCGGTGGTTGTGCAATGCGCAACATCCAACCGAGAAAGAGAACGCGCTACAACATCCGTGCTCCAGATCGTCGTCGACGTACAGCACAGTCTGACTGGCAAAGTCAACGATGGCGGCTGCGCAAAAGAACGAACAATGGTCGTTCGCCAGACTCGCTTGCCAATAGGCCATATAATAATGGAACATGGCCGCTAACTGAACTGTCTTCGGCGGATGACTGACTAGTCCGTCGCCGACATCGTTGTCAAACTGAATGTCTTACGATGTCGAGGGCCGCCGGGGCGTTGGTTATCTGATCGCGAGAAGCCATTGTAGGCAACCTGAGACCCTGACTTGAATTCTGCCGATACCGTTCGACAGCAGAAACGAAACAGACGCCCAGGGAGAACTCAGAATCCGCCACGAGTCGAGTTCCGGACCTCAAAAGTTGTGCGAGCTAAACATTCAAAAAGATCGAGTCGGGCTTTTGAGCGCACGACTCTGGGTCCCTAATCCCTGATCAGGACCCCGGATTTCTGCGGGGTGCCGGGCTATTCTTTCCCGCTTCTGATAAGCTGCGAGATCAGCGGTCATTGAAGGACGGCCGGACGTTGAAATTCCCTCTTTCAGACGCCACAATGGCCAACGACGATGAAAACATTCTGCAATCCATTGTGACCCGTCCGGTTTAGGATGGGGGATTGGTCCGGTTGTTAGCGCGGAAGGAGCCCCTAGAAAATCCTCTAGAAAGAGTCGCACGCGGCCCTTATCGGCTCGCTGTCACTGATGGCAGCTGACGCACTGTTGTCAAACCAGTATGACAGCAATAGTTCACAGGGTCCACCAGCAATGTATTGTACATCGGCGGAATACAATACCGCCGCCGGTGCCGTTGAAGGTCCCACGGCGCGCGCTGAGTCATGCGATGACTACTTCTACGGAGCGGCAGTAGCAGCAGCGCCGGCGACGGCGTTATTTAATCGAATTGCTTAACAGCTGTGCGCGAGGCGGCGGAAGTAAGTATCAGTCCGATGAATGGACGACGACGGTAGTTATCCGGTCGCTTGCAGTGCAGCCGAAGTTGGCAAGTGACCAATTTAATAATTCACTTTTGCCCATTGATCCTTACCACAACCAGCGGATGAATCCCATACTGCAAGCGTACTGCTGTGCGCTTCCGTGACCGAAGACGGCGCTCGGGGCCCGCGGAACCGTTTCCTGATCGAATCGCTCAAGGATTTTGCGGGTCAGCTCAGAAACGGTGAAGCTAATCCTGCCAAGCCAGAAATTTAGGGTAAAAGTCATTCTCTTGGCCAGACCATACATCATCAGACCGAACTTGACTTTTATTTCTCGGAACATTCGAGAAAGTTTGTCTGTCTCGGTGTTGAGGATCGATTCACTTCGGTCGAACTCGGCGAGAAATCTCGAGAGGTGACATCTTGAAACGATCATTATCAGTTGGTTCGATTCGAGCTCTGTACGAAGAGACAAACTCCAGATGGTTTGTATTGGATTTGTCAACAGATGAGTTGTAAGAAGACATGCGAAGGTGGCGTCAAATCACCGAAATCGAATCGAAATCATGGAGACGGTCGAGCAACTTGCACATAGTTTGACGCAACGAATCAACCGAGTGTTCGTCTATCCCTGACTCGGAGATTCCCGATAAAGAAGACACGTGGTCTTGTTCGCAAGGTCGACCCGCCACTCGCGGAGTGAGTTCGTAGTTCCAGGCCACCAGAAGCTGTCAGAACGAGAGTGCGACTACTATCGAAATCATCGGATTCCATTTGTTATATAACATTGACAGCCCGAGCAGCCTATTGTTGTTGATTTCCAGCTCTCGTCAGCGTGGCCACTCAGTCAGTCAGTCGGTTGCCAAACTGGCGATTCTAGCCTACATCGAACGAGTTCGCGTTGCCGGTGGCGACGACCACCTGTGGTTTGTTTCACTTTCTCACAACGACGTCGAGCTCAGAGCGACGCCACGTTCTGACGTAAATAAAGCATTCTCTTGTTTTCCCCGGTTTCATCCACTTCGAGAGAGCACAGTGTGGATCGAATCGAGAAAGGAACGTTTGAACTCTTTCAATTCGAGAGGCGTTTGCGGATGAAATTTCTCCTAACTAAGAGTCATCACGTGTTCCACTTCTTTTCCGTCAGCTGACAGCCGTACTTTTCCTCTGCGCTTGGTGATTGTCCTGATTGGGGGTCTCCGTATCGAGCGAGCCGAACTCAGAATCAGATCAAAACTTCCGAAAGAGTGAAGAGCTATCATTATTTTCATTTTTCATCCCGCCGAGCAGAAACATGTGGGACGAGCCCGCGGACGAGTTTTCCATCGCGGGGCTCCGAATATCTCTTTTGACGCAATCGAGGTTTTCTCCGTTTGTTTGTCCAAGAAGTGGAAGAAGAGAAAAAAAACGTCGAGATGGAAAGTTTATACGGAAAGACAACTTCCCACATGGCTGGGTGCCATTGTGGCCGAATTTTCCACGGACGTGGTTGAGATCCAAGATTTGCCGACGTCTTCACTTGTGCGAGTCAACGCGGCCACAGCTTTTTTTTTTTTTTTTCGTTCCGTTCAACACAAGCAGCAGAAGGAACCACTCCGAAGTCATGAATTCATCACCGCTAGGTCGCTCGATGTGATTTCCGAAATTCCAGAGTTTCGGAAAACAATAATTCCAACAAACAAAACTGGGAAAACGTCCGAGGAATCTGATACAATGAAGTAGAGCAAGCACCTGCAAATGACAAGGTGGGAATGTCGACCGACGCCTGTTATCACAGTCAGGTTTCGTCTATTTAGTGATGATGACGATTGCCGGCACTTGAATAAGTCTAGATGTCCGGTCAGTCCGGCGATGGACAACTCGGCTTCACGACGTTTCCTGTGCGGAAGGAACGGGCGCAGCAACGCGACTCATCATCGCTGCGAGCAATGAGTGAATTTCAGTGTGTCGCATCTAGCGTGACCGACAAACAACACGATCTGCGCACCTCGAAAAACTTAACCTTGCCCGAATGCTAAGCAGCCCGCCGATGATGTTGCTCGCTCATCCACTTCGAAACCAACCACCTGCTTACCGCCAACACCTGCTGACCAAAGAAGAAGATTCTTCGAAATGTCGTCGTTTTCCTAGCGAGCTACCAACTTACCAGGCTACTTTCCTTCACCTGCCGATCGATTACGCCCTTACCAATTTGAGCAGCTGCCGCTGTCCATCGCTTTCGCAATTTATCAAACCGGAGGCTGCGGAACAGCGTGCAGACTCCCCTGTCGAACGCGTGCTTGCCATGAATTTTCAAAAGTTGGACTTACCTCCCAGCTTGGTAAGGCGGCAAATAAGGGATATTGATGATTCTCAATTGCCATGTTACCATCGCGGCCTACCTGCATGGTCGTCGATGCGATGAGGTGTGCAATGTTGGTTCACGACATTTCCGCCATCATCGCCATCATACCCTAAGGTTGTCATTTTTGACACTCTCGACCGGAATTCCCAGACAACCTCCGCAAGTAGCGACTGTGTCCGTCTGGAATCGTTGACAATTCTCGGAAAATTTACTCTTTCTCCTCCGTTTGACATCATTTCGAGTTCCCCCCATGGAACTGTTGGAAAGTTCAGTTTGGGAAGCCGAACGCAAGTTAATGTCTTTGTGTCATTTGTGTGCCAGATTCTGCCAACGGCGGCGGCGGCGGCGGCGGCTCAAAGAGTGAGCGTGGAAGTGCTGCTGCTGCTGTTGATTCGAGTCGTTCGAGAAAAGAAAACGAACGTGTTTGCGGAACGTCAAACACTTTTCTCCGTTCGTTTTGATTCGCTAGTGGCAAAGCAAACAGACCCTGAAACACGGCAGCATCCTTGCCTCGGCCCCGCGACTCCAGCGTGACTGGCAATTGTGACGCCAGCGGCGGCGGCGGCGGCGGCTGTTCATAACGCTAAAGCATGATGAGACAATGCCATCTATTTATTACTGAAGCTGCCGCGCGCCGTCTCCACCGATCATAAGCCACTGACCGTCCGATACTTCCGTCCGGAAAATACCGAAAAGTTTTCTATGCAAATCTCACCCACCACCACCACTTGTTAGCGGAAGATACGACTTCGTCGTCGCCAACGGCTACAGCTATGGAATACGAAAACGACGAGCGAGCACTTCTATATCACAATAAAAGTCAATTACCCTAATGGGACCACACATCGCCGAGGAGTGGGAGATGTCTTGGAAAAAATGACAACTCTCATTTTCTCCTTCTCCTCCTCCTTCTTTTTTGACATTCAACTCCCACGCCTCGATTATCATCATCATCATGCTCCCCCTTCGTCATCGTAGCTCGTAGCGATATAATCAGATGTCGAATTGGATTTCGTTGCTGATGTTCTCTTCACTCTACTTTGCACATGCCGTGCTCTGAAACCGGCGAAATGCACGCTCTCCGGGGCAACACACCCAAATCGTGCATGGAGGCAATCAGAGCTGGGCGGAAGTAACAGGCGTGCCCCGCATGCAGCCTCCTGCGACTCCTTAATTCTCCTGAGGGAGCCGCGTAAGCCATCTTCGTTCACAAACGTGGTGGCAAACCATAGAGAAAGCAATCGAAAGGGTCTTCCTAAAGAGAGAGGTTTCTCCGAATGACAAACACTGGCGTTCACTTCTCGAGTGAACAAAAGAGAGCCGCTTCCGAATTGAGTTCTCTCTTGAATTCTTGAAACGAGCGGAATATCAAATATCAAGAAAGATTGAAATTAGAAACCCTCTGAGAAGAAGTTTTGGGTTGCTTTTCGAATCATTCTCCTCATCGTGAGAACATATTTTGCGCCGTGCGGCTGGAATGGAAAAACACTCGGGAGTCCGATGGAAGGCAGAGTGTCCTTGACTCTGTCTCCTCATCTGTCGTCGTTAGAGAAACAGAAAGAAACTTATTCAGGACTTCCCAATACGAGACGAAGAAATATCGACAACGAGATAGAGTTGTGTTGATCTTTTCCGATTCTGTCTGATAGTTCCTAAGAGACGTCGCAATAGGCACAATCTCGCTATACAGCTATAGAACAGTCAGACTGCCGGATCGAGTAGTCGTCTTTCATCAATCGTGTTCGGTGTAGACTGCCGAACATCGACTTCTTCATTGTTGGATCTCAACATGTACCTCGGAAGCGACGACGCAAGACTCATGCCACGGTGCTTTTCTTGTGGGAATACTGAGGATCAAAACTTATCCGTCGTCCGGGAGCTTCCTCTCCAAGAATGAAAGCTTTTTGTGCAGTTTTCTTCGGTTTTACGGTACCGCGTGCTTCAATACAGTAGGGTCCCGCTTAACGAACTCAATCCATTCCGGCGGAAGGTTCATTATCCGGATCGTTCGTTAACCGGAACACGCTTCAACATTGATTCCTATGAGGAGAAAAAGAATCCGTTCCAGGCAGTCAAGATAAACACCTTTTCGTCAACCACAACCACAATTAACTCCGCTTTGTTAAAGTTTTAATGATACGAACTTGAATCGAGAGAAGATCTACTGTGATCCTCAATTTATATCTCAAACCAGTTTTATCGTGCTCTTTACTTTCTCTACTTTTTCTCAATCTTTACTTTTTCGTTAGTGACGCCAAGGAAAAGAACCTCGTTCGACACGAAACACGTATAATCATCAGAGAAGAGTTCATCAGGAGACCATTCCATACAAGAGATATTTTTGCGTACATGAATTCTCTGTGTAATGGGAGTGTATTCATATTCATTCCTCATTCATCATATTTTTCAAGTGGTTCGTTAACCGGATCAACGCTTCGTAGAGCGAACCAGGGGTGTGAAATCGAGCGTGTTCGTTAAGCGGATCGTTCGTTAACCGGGACTCTACTGTATAAGGTTTTCCGAGCATTTCCGGGCGAACAAAAACTTCTATGAAATCACAAAATTTCGGAGAAAAGAACAGAAATGTGTCCTCCATCCGATCCCACTCGTGACAGTGATCCCAAGGATGAGCGTGAGGCAGCTGGAGTTCGAGTCGGGTAATTTGAAGGATCAAGCTGCAACAGGTGTTCATCTCTCGACGGAGCCTCAGGCATCAGACGATCTCGAGGCTTGGGAATTGGATTCAAAATCTTGTTTGTTTGGAGTTCGCTCTGTTTCTCCGAACGGAGATTTCTCCCGAGAATTTCAAACACAAACATTCGACAACGAAAACAAACACAAAGTACGTCTGCTATGAACTTTCTGGATCTTCTTCGAAGCCGCAGAAGTTCTTTCGATAAGATCGCGCACTTCACTCCGTCTATCTCTTTCTATTATGTTCATGAGGATTCAAATTCAATGAACACGCCAGCAGCTGAAGCGCGGACGAGGGTCCGTCGGGTCCCGTTAACCTCAGGAATGTCTTAAATAGCCGTGGCTTCGCTTTTTTTCGTCTGAGGGGCCAAGTCAAGCAAAGCACTGTCAGGAGAAGCGAAAAAAAGAAAGTCCGCAGACTCTGGTCAGGTGTTTCAGGTGCCCCTCGCGCCGCTGAGTCACCAGAGGCGACAAATATTTGTCTCGCGCCGCCGCCGCCGCGGAGAATTACGAACGCTGAAAGAATGACAAACGTTTGGAAATTTTTCTCAGGAAGGGTTTCAGCGCGGCGACTCGTTGAGCAATTGGGCGTGTTGTGGGAACGCTTTTGAGCGATTCAATAAGTTGGGCGAGCCAGCCAGCCAGCCACGACCGGGAAATGGCGGAAACCACGAGGCCACCTCGAAAAGTCCGGAGACTGGAATCGATCGAAGAGCAAATGAGGATCAGACGGCTGCACGACAGTAGCAACAAGCTGAATCCGGTGTGCAGTGGTGCGGAACACCAGAAAGAGAAACGAACGATCAACATCTCTGACTAAGTTCAGTAGCACGCCACATATTTCCTCCTCAACGGCCGAGCGACAGCCTAGTACGCGATTCTTTGTCAGTCAGGTGGGCTCGGGGCCTGACATCGAAGGGTTGTGAGCCAACGGAGTGACTGGGCCACGACCCAGACAGAGCTCTGGCATCGAGACAACATCCCACAATAGAGCTATTTGTGGAAGAAATTACGCTTTGATTCGACAGCCGGGTGTTCTGACTCGCTTCAAGTCAGAAAGTTCGAAAGGATCGGCATCGAATGTTCCCGGTCTTCACTTCCAACAAATGACGTCACCGTCCCTCCGCGATCCAGCTTTGTGAGAATCGGGGCCGGTTCTCGTATTACGAGAAAAGTGGCCTCGGTATCGCGATGTTGCGTGAGAGAAGTGACCAATATGTATCGACGTAACGATAACCGAATCGAATCATATTAAACACTTGCTGAAAATACGAGCGGGAACTCTTGGCCGATGTTTCGTTTCGGAAATGGTATGCGAGAGATTATCGATATTTTTTCTGATGGATAGTCGATGTCGGTCACAGATTTTCGTCGGCTCGCTCATCATTTACCCTGTGATTCGTTGTCACTCCTAGCAACGATGTGGACAGGATGTTTCTTTTTTTCGTCCGCCAGCACGCAGCATCAGATTCTCCATCGATTCCATGGAACATCTTCTAAAGCGAGTCAACAACATGGAATCTCTATCGCGAGAGCACTCGACTTTCGAGAAGACATTGAATATCAATTAACAGCCACTTTAGATGTCTTGGACTCACTTGTTAGAGGCCTAAGTGAGGATGAACTCATCCGCGCGAGGGAGCCGCGAATTTTTTTCTGTTTTTATTGGATGAAGAGTTTTTCTGAGAGCCTGGATGGAAACGAGTGAAATGATATGAATTTCAACGAACGCTCGATTGTTCGGGAAGGGGCGGAGATGATGAAGTTTGGCGTTTCTGCCGAACGGACGGAAATATTTTACTCAAAGAGCTCCGGTCAACCAACCGATCTGACCGAGCGAGCGAGCGAGCGAGCGAGCGGGCGGGCGGGCAACTCTTGTTGCCGTTCATGGCCGTCGCGGCTTGCCAATGGAAGTCAGCCGGTCGGCCAGGCCAAGCCTTTGTGATCCTTTCTGAAGAAGTGGCCTTCCTGCTCGACGAACCGACCGACCGACCGAACGCTCGCTGACTAGCAAGATGTAGTTTCCACCCTCTTTCTACTTGCCATCGCACAACAGCTTTGAGGAATAGACGAATGCAGCGGCGGCGGCCATCCATGTTCGTTCGTTCGTTCGTTCGTTCGACCAGCAGCATTATTATTATTGGCGGCGGCAACGTCGGTCACTCTGAGCGAGCACCACCAGTATCAGCATTTCGGCGGAGATCGGCCAAAGGCGCACCGTGTCTTCAGAAGATTCGGCAGAAAACGATAATCTTCATGGAAATAATTGCTGTGATGAAAATGTTATACGCGCCGTAAGCGAGTTCAACGAAGGATAGCAGAGGGGGACACGGACCGGTTGACCAAGAATTAACCTTTGCGATCCACACTTCGGCTCGTCCGCTTGCGTCAGATGTTTCTGGGTGCTCGCGTGGCTCGATTTTCAGGTGCAATGTCAACCAACCCGATGATGATGATGATGATTGGATCCTGGCGCGGTTCAGCTCCCGATCGCCGCAATTGTCTTCTGTCTCTGAGACAATGACGGACGTCAAACTTGGCAAAACGACAGACAATAATCTGTTTGAAGCGCTTCCCGAAAGATCCAAAGTTAAATTCTCTCTCGATCGCAAAAGGAAGAGCTGAAATGGAACGCGAGGCCACTTTGTTTATCTCTACATATACGTCACTTCCGTCGCGGTGGCTTCGTAGTCTGTTTCGAGTGTTGCGGGACGTGTGGAGAAATACTTGAAGCGTTCGATTCAGAGTTCTCGATTCTTTCCTCCGCTCGTCGCATCGGTTTTCTTCTATGGTAAGCCGCTGGAGAGGAACTCCGGCAAACTTTCGCTGGAAATCCTCGGCGACGAACTTTCGGGGGATTACTAACTCGGTCTTCAAGTTTCTTTGTTCATCCGATAGCCAGGTGAGACGGTTCAGTGGAAAAACATCGACAAGCGAACTGCTCCCAGCTATCGATGGCTTGATTACTTTCATCGATCGATTAGGAGAAAACGGTGGAAAAGAAGTGAACGTCAACGACGAAAGCAAAAAGACAATGGCAGACAACGAAGCTTTGTGCCGCGGTGTTGCTTCGAGATTCCCTTCCACTGTTCATTCACCAGAGCGGCGGCGGCGGCGGCGGCGGCGGCGTACGCCAGCGGCAGAACCTTTCGCGGCGATCGGTTTTGCGCAATAACAACAATTTGTTATTGCTGCTATTCTTGTTGCACCTTGTGTTCATCCTTCGACCGATCACAGTAATCGGCGGAACACGGATCGTCGAAAGCACATTACCAGCTCTTATTCTTCGTTCCTGCGAACTGCGCTCAAATATAGACAACGGCTTTATAACAAATTCGGCGCTCCCTCGAACGTCCGATCTGGGCTCGAACTCCAAGAGCTCAGGAACTCGGAGCCCTCGTTGAAAATTCAGAAATATCCGAGAAGAACAAGGCCTCGAGTGTATCCGTCCTGAAAGTTAGATCACTCAGCCGGAGAGGTCTCTGAATCAGAATCCCAAACATCGAGGCTCGCTCTTGGAAGTGAATCAGATGTTGACTTTGTTATACATATGCCAACGACCTGCACCTTCCAGTTCGAGTTGTTGTCATCGACTCCAACGATCTCGGGAATGTTGAGAGGACGCAAACATCGAGTCGGATCTGAACTATTGACGTTGTACGTTCGGAGTCAGATATTTCCGCTCTCAAAGCCATTCAGTTGTCACGTTTCACTTGCGTAACTGGACAATGGCCGGATGTGATCGAAAATTTCCGGATATTTCCTACGCCCGAAATGGAATTTTTCGAGCCGAGAACACATCGAAGTTTCCCGACCGCCGAAACAACGAGATTTCGCAGTGTCGTCGGTCAGCGTCGCAGCAGATTCTGTGAAAGAGTGAAAACGAACAACTTTTGGACCTAGTGACCCTGGCCTTCATATCGAGCATATGATCTAAGCGCTGACAATCCTCTCGTCGTTGAATAGAACAATGCCTCCTGCTCGCCGGTATAATGGGTAATTAGGTCATCCGCGATCGCGGAACCTGTCAATGCTACGATGTCAGTCTGACAGATCTGCGCTCGCTTCAAGAATGAGTATTTCCAAGTTCGAAATTCAACTGAATTGCATCGCTGCTCCGGATTTCAAGTTCATTCCAGATGATGATGATTCGGTTTCTCTCAATTCAGTGTTCGTTGTTGTTGAGTCGAATCACCTCGTTCGCAGTTTCTGATCGTCGTGTCGATTCGATGTCAATTGTTCCCTGACTCTTGAATTACGTCTTCGAAACCACCGCCCTGCGTCTCTAGCCGGACAGATCTGCGTTTCTGAACTCCGCGGAGCGTTGAGTAACCGTTGTTTCTCAACTTTCAAAACAGCGTCTCCCGACCGGCGGAGAATCCCGCTGACCAACGCACTCTGGGTGTGTTGTTAGTCCACGAGATTACGTGAACGTTATTTTGGGCCAACGACCACCACACACACTTGAAACTCACGGAGCCCGTTGTTAGGCATTCCGATTCCGGCGTTAAACCGCGAAGAATTCAAACCAACGAGACACGACGGTCTCGCGACTCGCTGACCGCGAGCGTCCAAGCTGTTGACAACCGCAAAAGACAACTCTGACCTCACGACCGTGCAGCCCCTTCCAGTCATTCGAAAGGATGACTTCAGGAGGGTGAGGAACTTTCCAAGGAAATCAGGTGCGAAGCACTGATTGAAATATTTAAGAATGGCATTCCATGAAGCAGTTCTTAACGAGCCACGAACCGCCTCGTCGACCGAGCTTCGTGAAACACGACCGGGTTGACAAGTAATGCTCGAGACTTATCTCCCGAATTCTCCAACGATTCTCGAGAAACACAAGCTAGAATCACAAGAGATGCGTAGATGCAAACGAGTGCAGCTCACTCAGCTAACGCGTGCCAGAGCGCGAGATACAGGAAAGGTCTCGCACAGCCATTACTTCAAGTGCACAGTTGAAATTCTCGCGAAGAGCCGTTCGACCAGCTGAGAGACAAATCGTCTGATGTGCGCATTTCTCTCAGGAATTGTTGACATGGCTGCTCAGCATCTACTACGACTCTCAGAAAGTGTTGACGACGATCTTTCTATTCTCTTCAGGCAATCGATATTTAATCTCTCCTTTCTTCCTCATTCGGTTCGATAGGTTAAGCACACTCAACGTGCGTTGTCACTATCAGCCGCAGAGTTGTTTTTCTCATCTGTTTTCGTATGCAACTAAAACAACAGCAGCAATAAATATTCCAAAGTGTCTTCTCGAATGAGAAGCGTGTTCGCATCGAAATAAAACGAAGAAACGGCACAATCGATGTCAAGTGGCAGACAAGCAGGCTCTCTGAAATCTCCCGATGGCGTCGAGTGGAAGAATCGCTCAAATTCGAAGGTGGTAGTGGTACAACAATAATATACGAATCCAACCCACATTCGCGAACATTGATCCACTTCTATGTTGACGACTACTAGCACTACCGAAGTTCCGAAGTGTTAGTCATCTCAACTCGGGTCTGACGAACGGTGAGTTTATTGGACGACATCGAATTTCACCTCGATTCCGACTTATCTCGTGACGATTAGACAAAAAGTCGATAATGCGATTCTGTAATTTGACGCCAAGCGTGTTTTGGCGTTTTAATACCCATTTCCCAGAGTTCTTCTCCGGAGAACGGAGACAGACCAGAATCGCAGAATTGTGTAGACAGTGTTTTCATTAGGGATGGAAAAAGGGAGAGAAATAATTTTTTTCCGGCTCAAATTATTGTTGTTGTCCTCGTCTCGAGAAGAAAGCCGGCGACGAGAGGAAGAATCGCGTGGCTCTGCTTTCGATGTGGCCCAAATGCTGCGCGATTGACGATGCAATGCTTCGTCCAAAAACGGGTTTCGATCGCGCCGCTGCAGCAATAGAAAACGAAGAAGCGTCCGTAAGAAGGAAAGACTTCAACGACAAAGTCCGGCGAAGGAAGAGCCGCTGCCATCATACTTCGGGCGACGGACGAACGGTCGGTTGTTCAAGTGCTTGGCCCTTCGGCTGACTAGCGAAAGGCCATTCACACAGATCCGTCCGACGTCCAATGTTCAGATATCGGAAGTCTATCCAGCTAACCAGTCAGAACAACGTCAGTCGTCGAAGAAGCGCCGACTGCGTCAACGAGAAGTTTTTTTCTGCTTCTTCGGATCATCTGCTCTCAGCTGAAGAACAAAAATGGAGAAAAACGAAGCTGCGCGCCGTACCAGAAAGGCTTCTACAAAAAAAAAGAAGAAGAAGAGACGCTCTCCGCCGAAGCTAGGCCTAAAGGAAAACGAAGTTCCGGTTTGAAATGTATAACGGTCGGCTCAGAGCACCAACTGTCACGAACTCCTTTGTATCGTTCCGGGTCTCCTGAGTTCGCATTTTCCAGACTTCCAGCGTGGAATCATTCACCGATTCGGCTTCCGCAATTAATGTTCTGCAATCGATCGGCGCCGTGTTTCAACGCGAGCGTGTGGAAAAAATGTTCGCCGATAAGCACCTCGCGTGCATCTCAATCTTGTGGAACATTCAGAAATAATTTCTCCAGAAGCTCTCATGAGAAGTCGTGTTGTTCGAAAAAGTAGTTATTCCTCGAGAAACCCTTTTCCTGGAAAGTTTTCTTCCCGGAAAGATAAGACCAAATATTTCCGCGGTAGCGGTATGAGTAACTCGTCCTTTGGATGGATGGATGTGAACGAAAGTGAATCATTTCTAAACAATGATTCCAACGATGACTCACGAGAGTACAAAGTCCTTGGCGACCACGTGAACAAGCTCCGCAGATTCTGTCCCAAAGTTCACAGAACTCAGAACGGAACCCGATCACTCGGATCTCGGCGCGACGATCTAAAACATCGACCGGATCGATGACGATGAACTCGTCACGGAGAATGTCTTGTGCGGAGCTGCACTCGTTAGAAGAGCCGTTAGCGGCGTATTTCATACGTAAACGGTCGACGATACCTACACGTTTTGGAAATCGTCTGGCGATCATTACCAGAGCCGAGCGAACGACCGGTCTCCGTGCCACGAGAAACTGTTTGCGATGATTTATTTGACTAGCTGCGTCCAAGCCGATGTCGATAGTAGCGAAATACAGATAAAACGACAAGATAAGTAGCATGAGACTGCAAAGAAACGCTTTGAAATCGAGCCACAGAAAACGTAACTGGATCCCTCACAAACGTTTTTATATCAAAAGAGAAAAAATGCTTCAATCCAGGTACGGGGGCCTGGTTTGTGTTTGAAGTTCCTGTCCTTAGCGGCCACCTGTTCCTGTCTCTCCTGGAGCTGAATGTAGTGAAACAGTTTTTTTTTTTTCGTTCTTTGTTGTTGATTCACCCGAGTATATTTCTCCGAGAGTTCATGAATGGAAGCAGACGTCAGCGTCTTAGTTTTGAAGAATAATAAGCGGCAAGTCATTCGTCCGAACATATTTCCTTCTGACCCGCGCAGTCACAGAGAGCAAAGTCTCTGACGGGAACGTGATGATGAGCTCTTTGAAGACTTTGAATAACTGATCACTATTCAACCGAGCCGCGGTGGAATTTCCCTCCTGATCCAGTCAGAAACCCACGGAGGGACGGGAAGACACACTTTGATGTGGAATAAGGAAAATTTTTTTGGATGCGTAAAGAACTTCGGTTTGAAGAACCTGCGAGGAAGAAGAATTCGATTATACGAAGAGAGATTTAGTTGTCAAGTGTACATAAAAGAGGACGAATGTGCATATTTCGAAGGTGATTGATTGGAAATTGGAAAGATGGCGCTGTTCCACAATTAGCAAGAAATCTCGATGCATTGAATGTTCTCACCGGTTCCGAGAACCTTCCAAGAAAAGGTCTCATCGAGTGAGGGAGTCCCGGCGAAAGGTCGAAGTAAACTTTGTTGGACCAAAAGACATCCGTTCAGTCGGTTAGAGCGCGCGTTTTTGGCCTTAGCCCCGATGTAAACCCTGTATTGAGATGTTTACACTGCGCGGTTCGAGCTGAGTGATTCATGAAATTTCACGAACACACGAACTGGATGTGGGTTAAGAGAATTTCTCTCTTCCCTGTGTTTCTGTTGCTCGTTTGATGATCACACCGGGAAAGTTCAACGAACTTCCGAGGGGACGACACTGTCGCCGCAAGGCGCTAGAAGAGCGACCCATGAAGCGAGTAAAAGATGCGGAAAAATGGAGCGAGAGAATCCGTTCTCAATGACGACTAATCACAATGACATCCATTGACTGTTGTGTTCCGAATAAGGCTGCGGCGGCTCGCTGGCTTCGAATTCAACAAATCGACACAATAATCAAGTTGTAATCAACAGCACAAACAAACTTTGCGAAACGTTCCCACCATTAGACGCTGTCACCGCTGTGATCGAACACTCATGTGAACGTGTGTGCTGAGTCGTAAACTTTCGATGATATCAATCAGGCCCTGCATCCAGAAGGGCTCCATGCTTGGCGCGGACATGTTCGCCGTTTATTGCATCGCAGCTGACAGTGTTGAAGACGGAAGGTCAGTTTTTTAGAGTTGGGAACCGCTGATTCAGAGAATTCGAACACTCTTCTTGACGTTTCCCAATCAAAACCCATGATCCAGATTATTGTCAGGGACATTGAATCATGTCCAGCTGTCTTTCTGCTCGCAGGTCGGTAACGGGTCAGGAAGGTTATCTCGACGGTTTCTGTGTCCGAATAGGAGCTGTCATTGACTGTCAATGCAGATCGGGAGATAGAAAGGCAGCGTATTCTCACCCGCCGACCGACGTCTGGAAAGCAAATGCAAACAGTACGTAAATATGACAGAACGTAAGGCATGTATGTATCGAATGATCCAGTTCATGTTCCTCTGGAAAATCAGATTCGAATGAGATCCGAAAGAGATTTTCAAGAACGAAGACGTCTGTTCCATCTCACTTTGTCCACAAAGTTCGGGAACTCGATGGGAGCTTAAATCGTGTCGAAAAGCTCGTGATGAGGCTTCGGATATCAAACGTTTTACAAAGCGAAAACAGGAAGCGAGTCAAATCGCGTACAAAACGAGCCGCCGCATTAAGAAGTCGTGCCGAAATATTCATAAACCGTGTCAATATATTCATGGATGGAAAGGACGCCAAGGCTCCTATCAGAAATTCAATCATCGTCTTGAGGTTCCCGAAAACCGTGTCAAGATGTTCAACGATCGTACGAAGTGGGTCGTCAATTGCGGCGGGCATTTCGTGCGCATTGTACCCGATACCTGACCATAACGTGCGCTGCACGTGACGGACAGAGATTCACGTTCAGACGGTCTTCCAACGATGTTGGTTCGAAGGTAAAACGAAGTTTCATCTTGGAAACGAGCGGCGGCGTGTGATCGACGGGGAAGCGAGGAAGTTCGACGATCGTTTTCGTCATCGTCGCCACCATCGTCCAAACAAACACACCAAGGGGACGTAATAGTGTTTGCTGAGCAGTTTTTGCATGCTTTCATCGGTCAGTTTAGATTCGCGCTGTTATCTGTTAGCGGTTGCCCCTCGTCGAGTCACGGACCGTGCTGGTCAGAAGGAAGTGCTTTACGACTGAGCCACCGGGGAGTGACTCACTCAGCCAGTTGGACTGACAGTCGCCGGTTTGCCATCCATCCACCCACCCACCCACCCCGACGTTTCCATTCAGAAGCGGAGCGGCAGTTTCGCTTTTTTCCTCTTTACATTCAGACATGCACAAACACATTTGCTTCGTATTCTTTTTGCGCCTCTCTCATTCACTCAAACTACGACGAAGATGACGGACGCCGACAAACTCACATCGACGATTGCGAATCTGTTTGTGAACGCCCACCGGTTGGAAACTGCGTCGAACATCTCATTTTGTTCCGGCGTCGATCTCGATACGACCAAGGCAAGATTGATAAGCGGATCCTCCTGTCGCTGTCGATGGTACTGTTCACGGTGAGCCAGTCCGTGGAAAGAATGGATTCTGGGAGGGACGTTCCATCAATTCTACGGTCGGTGACAATACACGAGCTGGAACCGTGCCCCTCGGATCGTTTCTAAAAGCTGAATAGGGTCTCGTGTGCTTCGTTGCACATCGTAGACCGGCACGCGGCTCGCCGTGGTTGATGGGACTCGGGGGAGATGTGGCACGCCGTATTCATCGTCATTCCTAATCATTTCCATGCCATTCCGACGTGAACCTTGATCCGTAGGGTCCCCTTCATGTAGATAGTACCTTCGTTTCATTGCGGAACGCGCAAAAGTTATGTTAGGTCCTTGCGCAACTATCAATTTCCGAAAAAGGAAAATGGTATTCGAAATTTCGTTGTCGTTTGACAATCTTACCAATTGGCTCCGGTGTATCTTCGAGCCGATGTGACCCAAGCTGTGGATCAGTTGTACCAACAATGACCAGAAGCTCTTGAGTTCGATCGTGTCTTCAATTCGAAGTTCCTGCATAACCTACTCGTCCTGCAACATAACGAAGATTGGGGCACTACGGACAGCTCGGTATTACCTACTCATGGAAATCATTTCATTCGAAGAAAGAGAGAATCATCGAGCGGCTCGCCCTTTGATTCTCCGCGGACAGGGATCATCGACGATTTCTCCCTTCGGCACTTTCTGTAAAATCCATCCGCCAGATCTTCCTGTATGTTGTACGCGTGTTGATGGTGCGCCGTCGTGGCTTCCCCTCGGTTTCGTGGAAGGAGCTTCCACTTCGTTCAGCTTTCGTTGAAGCTTGCTCGATGGCTGGATTTTTTCACGGAGTAATATACTGCGACAGGAAGATTAAGGCCGGCCGACCGACGGATGGATGGACGAGCGGCGTTTCGATTATTATTACTGCTGACGTTGTTGGAAGAGGGAGCTGGGGATCAATCGCAATGAGGTTAACATACGAACGGCGGCGGCGGCGGCGGCGGCGGCTCCGACGTCGATGGGGATGACGACGGATGGCTCAAACCATTAACATCCAGCGGCACAAACCACGACCAGAAGGGCACACCTTTTTTTACCATTGCTTCAAAAAAACGCGAACTCTCACACGCTGTCGCTTGATGCACATTTGTAATGGCTAAAATTCTGCCTCGACAGAACCGTTTCCCTGAAATGACCCAAAAGTTGTTCCATCGTCTGCGGTCGCTCGAAGAAAACTCACGAAATCAACCGAAATCGAGTTAGCTCCTGAACTATGTCTTCTAGAACTCGACTCAGGTTCGTTCCTCCAGGAAATGAGGAGTTAATCATCATGGAGGTCATTACTAGATAGAAGTGTACCCTGAGAGCTGAAGCGTGTCAGGTTTGTGATAGCGTCGCTCACGAGATCCAACGATCGCGACGATCAGAGAATTACGGAGAAAGGTTTCAGGGCCTGTTACAGAACGGCCCGGTCCTATTCCTAATGGCCTTTGCCTTCACTGCTGCTGCTGCTGCCACCATCTCGGTGCTGAAAATGATTGTTAATGGCCTGACACGATGATGTTTTGTACGCTGTAGTCGGGGACGAACTGACAACTGCCCTTTTCATTCATTGTCTCGTTCAATAAAAGCGTAACTGATATGACCAAGGACTCCGCTCAACGGCTCTTCCGCGGCGCTGTAGAATTTCGATGAATGCTTCCAATCAGCAGTTCATGTGTCACGATTCGAAATCCATGGAAATCAAACGTCACCGCTGATGTCGTCGGAATCGCTGTCAACGTCTTTCCCGATGGTCTCGTTGCTTTTCTACGATTTCACACTTTGCTGGAGAATCTTCAAGCTTTTCGCGGTCGAACTATCCGAAGGACAAGACGGGTCAAATGTCCCGCAGAAGACAAAGCCAATAAAAATCGCCACAACAGAAGTTCTCAATGTTTGAAACTCGACAAAGGTGGCGCAGAAACGAAAGGAGCGTGAATTCTTGTTTTCTGAAACATTTTCTCATGGCGCAGCTCGTGATGTCATCGTCGTGGAACTCCGTTCGACAGGTAGACCGTTTCGAATGCCGTTGCTGATTATTCAGCGAAGATTTTTCATCGTCCAAATGCCTCGAGTCAGAACAGGCGTTGTCACCCGAGCTGCCGCGCGTTACGCAGCCGCGGTAGCGGGAAAATGCTCTCGTCAAGCGAGAAATTCCGATCCAAAATTTTGAAAATGCCGCCGTGAATTTGAATACTTCTTCTATGAATTCGGGCGAGACGAGAATCCGAATCATCCGGAGATGTTTTCTTGACTTGAGGAGATTATCTCACTGGCGGCGAGTTTCCGCGGAGAATGAGTTTCAATCTCACATTTCGGCACGAACATCTCCAACTTTTCTGAAATTTCAAGTTATAGTATTAGTAGTAACATTCGAGCTCAAAATTTCGTCCCGAATAAGTAGTTACATTTGCCGATTTTCACTTTTCCTTCGTTTTTCCCCAAAAAAATGATAACTGAAATGATTAGATCGGAACACCGGCTACTCGATGCTGGAGAAGAATGACGAGAACGAAATTCATTCATTTGCTTCATCAATTACACCGTTCTTGTGAGAATTCTCGTTCCCTGGCATTGTCGGAGCGCTTCAAAAGCAATTGAAGAATTCTCTTACGATTCTGATCACTGAGTTCGGTTTTTCTCTTCGGAACTTCTGGAACGGATGACATCTTGTTCTTCCAGGGGATCGACCGCGAATAAGTCCTCTTTTGTGAGTCATCAAATGTGACTACTAATTCAGGACAAATTAGAGATGCATTACTTCGAATACGAAAATATGTCGAGATACCCGCGTTCATATGATACATTCTAGTTATCGCATAATCTTCGAATTTCGATTATGGATGCTCTTCTCTGTAATGTTCACGATCATGACTCAAAAATAGAGAATCTGTCTCAAGATTCCTTAATTTCGACTCTCAACTTTAAATGTTACCACTATTACGGGACGGAGGGAGTATGAAGTATCTTCTCAAGTAGTGAATTGAAGTTTCTGAAGCAGTGTTTCGGACTTCGAGCGATTTTCGATGACCTCCAAATTCCAGAGAAGGTGCCACAACCAGCGACATCAGGTCCTCGTCAAGTGCCGCACAAATCACCGAATGTCAAACAGCTCTAGAACAAAGCTGATCTTGATCGCCTTCGATTGAACGACGATTAGCCAACCAGTGATGACGCCAAGATTTCATCCAATGCCACTCGAAGTCCTGCGGCGACGGCGACCTGTTTCTCGAGGAGAATCTCTCTTCTTCCCACACTGTCGTGGCAAGGGCGGAGTTTACGGTAGGAACCAGAAAACTCCGAAATCGATCGGACCCATTGAGTTCGTCCGTCCCGAGGCACCTGTGGAAAGTACGGAGTCTGGAACAGAACGGACGGAGGTGCGGCTGTTTAGAGGAACGGATTTGCATTCTCCTGGAAAAGAACGGTTTTTGTTCATTCGTTCAGCTGAGCGAGCGAGCGACCGCTCGTTCACGGTTGCTTTTAGCTCATAATAATCAGAAAGCGGCGAAGCAAGTGTCCCAAAAAGAAAAGGTTTGCGTGTGTTGACGACCATAAGCTCAGCGCTTATTGTTTTGCCGGTTAAAAATATACGCGCACACAAACACTCACATGGACACATCCAGTGGGACAAGTGAAGCCCCGCGGTGATGCCCCTCGTTACACAAGCTTTGCTGTTTTCTTTTTGCTTTTTGTCACGCTCGCTTCCACTACCAGAGCTCGAAATGTCGCGTCTCAGTTTCACTCACTCAGACGTAGCCTCGTTCTGATGCTTTCTCTTTCAATGAATGACCTAAACACCGTCTGCTTCGACTTCGGCTTCCAATGTCGGGAAAGCGGGTTTTGTTTTTCGTCGAAAATGATCTCAAACAGTTTTCAGTGGACTCGCTCATAATCACAAACTGTTCCATCTTTCTGTGGGCTCATATGTGAGATGGATTGTGACAATGTCGTTGTTTACACTTCGTTAGTACGAGACACAGGAGTCCGTACATCTATCTCGTTCTCGTAGTGTGCTTTCTGACGCGCGTGTCGCGAAAGAAGCTCATCTAATCGAAGAACGATGTCTTTTGGAGCGGAGACGAGTGCAGCCTTTGCATGTTTACGACGGAGGAGGAGGAGGCGGGAAAAAACATAACAACTGAGTTTTCCCTCCGCAATGCTCCGACGTCGCGTCGTCAAAGGCTTTGAATCGAAACGAGAAAATGTTTCGCAAAAGTCGAACAAGGACAGCAACATGTCCTTTTCGGGACATCAAGTCGATCAGGATTTTTGAAGTGTGAATTCGATCAGAACGACCGCGTCGGTTTGAACGAAACGCATCAAATCGATTTTCTGGCCTTCTTATTAACATTATCCGCCTATTTCTCTTGTTTTTTGTGTTTATAAATTCTCTCTCAGTTTCTGTTTTATCTCTGAAAGGGTGTGGGTTTGCGCTTTTTGATTTGAAAGCACTGGCGGTGGACATTTTCTTGTCGCTTATCTTGAAAGCCGACAAAAAAAGGTCCGCTGGTATCAGCTGAATGGGAATTTTTCTTTTTTCTAATTTCCTTCATGAGGAAGAAAGCGCCAGGGAATGTGCTGCTGCACGACCCCCAAGAAGCGAATGTCAAAGAGAATCACGCTCACTATCAGACAAACTGCCGCCGTTGGGCTCTATGAGAGTGTGAGTGTGCAATTGCTGTCCTTTTTCAACGGTCTTCCCCCTACCCCCACACCTTCCCCAAGGTTCCACAATTCGCCCTAGATCACCCTACTCAACGATCTCTCGCCGAGCTTACTGCCTCCATGAGCCAAGTGCCTGTACAGAGAAAGAGAGAGAGAGAGAGAGAGAGAGATAGAGAGAGAGAGAGAGAAAGAGAGAAAGAGAGAGAAAGAGAGAGAGAGAGAGAGAGCTCCGGTGATATACGGGTGTCACTCACTCCCTCCTTCCGAGTGAAGAAGGAACAATAGCTTTCATTTGCTCTCTTATACGAGCGACATCCCTCTTCGAGCTCCCAGATGTAGATGTGGCTCCAGCTGAACTCTAGGCGAATTCGCGAAAAAGAGAGAAACCTTGGGACGGGAGTCTCTTCGACATCGAAACAGCTGATCGGCCTCAGACCCGACCGGGGAACCAACACCACGTCCTTCTCGAGAAGACAGAACTTGAGGGAAAAGGGATTCTCGAAGAAATATAGTGTACGACATGTTCTTCCCGAATCACTTCAAGTTCCCCCATGTGGAAGGAAGGCGACGGTTGAGGAGGAGGACGGTCGTTCTAATGCTTGTTGATCTGCTGATTTCGTTGACGTCTTTCGCCAATGACCGCTTTGGGGTGCAATGCTCCAAGTTAGGAGTCGAGGAGTGAGCCCTTGACGGACACTCCTGAAACGTCATTAGGGAGCAAAGCTCGAGCATGAGCGGGAAGCTGGCTTTGTCGGACGCAACGCAAAGTTTCACCGAGAAAAGTTTCGGATTCATGACACCGTAAACTCCTTCCCAGGTTTCTCAAGCGGTGAACCCGCACAGGACAGGAAACAGGGAAATTAGTGGAAGGATGCAGCTGGATGTTTTCAAGCTTACTGATCTGGACAGCCCAGCATTTCTGAACCCGACTCCATCCCGACCTCGGAAAACTACAGCCTCGAACGTTTCCGTGAGCAAGGTGCGTATCGTGCACGAAACCGCGCTTTTTCCCGGGTTTTCCCAGCTCTCCATCGAACATCCGACAAAGTACTTCATGTTCACCACATTTCTCATCGTTATTAGGATTTGAGGAACGAACCCTTCAGATAGCGAAGTTTTCACACACCGAAAATATTTCCGCGCCATCCTCAAATCAACTCAGTCGTTAATTGAGGTTCGTTACTAGAAAAGTTTCCCATGCGGAAGATCGCGTATCCAAGAAGTTTCCTCCACCGACGTAGACTCTTTCTTGATACATACTTTGTTATGAGCGGAAACTTCGGCAGGACAACCTCATGTAAACGTTCATCGGCTCGTCGAACGTGAAAGGGTTATGAATCCGAGCTGCCTTCGGCAACTTTGTGACCAGCTGACGTCGGATTCGGAAAACTCATCACCGAGAATCGGACAACTATGATTTATGAATCAGGACCCGGGCGCGATGTGTTCAGACCGCGCCAGGATTCGAATCGAGGCGATGCCGCCTCGGATACGCGCGACTCAGCACTTGCATTCGCTCGCAGCCCCACACTTTCTAATTAAGTCGGTGATAATCGTTATCGCAGCCTGAGGTCGTGCTCTCCCATTGACGGCGTCGCGGAGACGGAAATTAGGAATTGTCGCCGAGCACACAGATTGCCGTAACGACAGATCCGGCAACTCCGCACATTTTCAGATTCTCTCTCGATCAAATGAGTTCGGTCGAAGAGTGGCTTCCGAACATCGGTCGAAATGAGATCGCGGAGGCGGGAACTTTATAACTGTCCGGGAGAGCAACGAAAGCTGCGGGGCATCAGGTGGAACAGGCCATAAACGAGGAGACAAGTCGACATTGGACAACTCCTCCCGTCCGGTCGCAGGGCAATTTCCCGGGATAGACGGACGACCCGACGGATTTTGTTTCTAAGCCTCCTCTTCGCTCTGAGTGGGACTCTGAGCTCGAGGGAATGCATTTAATGGCGGATAATGGTGCTGTGAGATATGGCCACTAACAACGTCGGGAATACACTGCTACCGAGCGACTGCTCCACCCTGGCTTAGTGGCTCGCACGGGAGACTTGAGTTCTCGCAAATCGTCGTTGCAACAGCGGATCCGCGGCCCTTCAGTCTTGTTTGGGGTTTCATGAATCGTGACCGTTTAGTATCAGCGCGGCTGTACCACAATGGAAACAGATTTTCGACATCGATCGTGAACGAATCGATTGTTTATTTAAAGAATTTCGAAACTCCTCAACCATCGTCCTGAAAGCCGTGAATCAAGTTTGTTCAAATCCAGATTGGAATCTCATCGAAATTTCGTTTTCCGCGCGTTGCCCAACTTCGAAAAACTAGGATCGTATGTTACGATCGCTCCGCTCAAAAATCATATTCTTCGCGGTCATCTTCTCTTGCTTATCTTTTCACGGTCATCTTTCTGTGCTCAAGTCTCCGTTTTCGCGATGGTTTTTATAGAGAACAATGACATGAACACAAGTTTCCAGACTTTTGATTTTATCATCTAAAAAACGCGAGATATGACCATTCCTTGGGCTGCACGGGGCGAGATATTCTCGATCTTCACGAGTTTCCAGAAAATCTCGGCTGATTGGAAAGATAACTTTTCTCGGAAGATAACTTATCGTTATCGTTATACCCGATCTGCGATAAAGTCAAAAACATGAGCTTGCTATCCTAGTTCTGATAAAGTCCACGGAGAGCCTCTACTTTCACAAAGGGTTTCGGACAGGTTGGTAGTTATTGACAGCTCTCGGTTGAACGCTTTACTGCTACACGAGCGTGTAACCGTATCCATAGGTTCTCCGTTCTCACAGACGCGTTCTACTCCAGTCACTTGTCCTTCGACACCGGTGGTCTCACAGGTTGTAAAGCGAGCGACCATCACTTATCGAAGACCTCAAGCGAGCCGACTCGATCGAACGTTTTTGTCCGCCTCGTCTAAACGGAACAAACCTGTTCCTCATGACTGCCGAGCAGTTGCCAAGCTTACCAGGAGGAGCTCCCGCTGCTTTCTACAAAAAAAAAAAAACTCTGTCGAGGCGTTCACTTCTTTCGTTACTCCCGAGAGCTCAATATTCGCGGTCGAAGAACAAATCTCTAACGGTACGGAGTGTGGCTCATTCAACCACTTCACTTTCACCCACCAGAACTCATTGTCAGAACAATGCGAGCGTCCATTCAGGGTTCCAAGTCGACGAGGCACTCATTTCCATAAAGTTATATACTCAGCTTTCAACGTGGAGCCAATGGAAATGTTTGAGGTGATAAAAGCGAAGGAAGTGCAATGAAGCTTCCGTCAAACGGTATCGTGGTCTTCCTGGTTCAAATTGGAGGAAAATCTTTGGAAGAATCGCGAATCGTCACTCACATTCCTCATGAAAAGCTTTTTGGATCGCCGGATTCCTAACCAGGATGCTTCAGCGTACCCCTCATTTCAGCAAAAAGCAAATCGTATGACGAAACATTTTCATCCGAAAACATTTCACATTTCACATCATCACGAGATAATCGATGTGATATCACATGGAAATAGTCATCACCTCGACGGAAAGCTCAAAAAACGCGCGGAGAATCTTCAGAATCGCGGATTGTCCGCGTAAAACGGAGACATTTTTGAAATTGGAAACAAGTCAACAGCTGGAAAACAATTTTTGGGAGATGGAGCCGAGCGATAAGTTCCTCATTATCCGCTTATGTAAGTTTCGCTTCTCGAAATATCAAACTCATTAGGGATGAGTGCCTTCTTCATGAAGCTTTCGACAGCAACCGCAACTGCGAAACACATTTTGTGTGGCTGCGAAAGTAATCCACACACGCATGTATTTGTCATTTTGACGTTGCGTTCTTTTTTTTTTTTTTTTATGAAAGTTGAAAGTTCTCTCGTTTACGCGGAGGAGCCGACATGCATGGCGAAAGTTAAAAAACCTGAGAGAAACAAAAACGTTCCGTTTGCCTTCGTTTCTTTTTTGTGTGGAGTGCTTTAGTATCTTCCACTTTTGACTGCCAGAGAAAGTTTCGAATGCACGTAACTCTACGGCATCGACCGAAAGAAAGATTTTGAATCGTGACACATCTGGACTACCCTTGAAAGGCCAGAATTCCGTCCGTGAATGTTTGATGGAATGAAAGTCTCGTTGACCTTGAACCACCAGCGTTACCGCTAGCTTCATCTACTCCATGAACCTGTTAACCTGTCGATGAACAGGTGACCGAAATAGACAACAGCTGTTCCGGAGTCGTTTTAACCTCCTCATCGGACTGCGACAGGTGAGCCAGCGAGTCCTCCGACGCCGAGTTGACCCGGTGGAGATGTTTTTTCTTAATTTCGTTCCTACGATTGCTCTACGGGGCAGTTACAAGGGGCGCCGACGCCGCCGTCTACGCTGGAGAACGATGTTTGTGCCCGTTTGCCATGGAATGCGAAAGGGCCCCTCGACGCCGCGGTGCCTCCAACGCGCGCAGTTCTCTGACTGACTGACTGACTGACTGACTCGTCGTCGGCCGTCTGAACGTCAGAGAGAAAAGCCTAATAGATTTCAAACAGAGCAGTTGCTGCCTAAATGGACTCATCGTCATCAGCTCTGCTCGCATTGGGGAACGATCGCAACGTCGAGATCGTGGGTCTTCCCGCCAATGTTTGGAATATCTCGAGAAACCGAGAACATTTCTCGGATAGATGAATGTTCCGACACAAGAGAGATTCCTCGAAAGAAGGCCGAGCTAGTGGTCTTTCCGAACATGATCGCTGTCTGATTCAAGGCATGAATACAAGGTTGATTATGACGAATTATGAATTTGAAAGATTATAGTTCCGATCGTACCTACATCGCCGCCGCCGCCGCACCACTCACTCACTCACTGACATGCAAGGTAATAAATACAACAAGCAGCTAAATGAACTCTCGTGCTGACAACTCAACTCTATTGTTCATTGTTCTGTGGATTATTCGTTGATCGATTGTGAATCTGATCCTCTGTCTCGCGTTGAATGTTGACGATTTACGTCCGGGGATCCAACATTCTTCGGGGATCTCTCATCTGATTATTTCCGAAAATCTCTCATCACTATTTCGGGATGTTGAAGAACCCTTTTTGGGATTGCCTCCTCGGTTCTTGTCCGAAAGCGTGGTTGTTCCACTTGTCCGTCCTGGACGGTGAACAAGTGCTTTCGAGTAAATGAAGCCCATTGAATCATCGGTCGGTTCGAGGACCTCATACGAGAGCTCCGAATTTGGCGTGCGGCGTAGCCTACGCAGAAATTAATGCCGAAGAGACTTCTTCGCTCGACGGAGCCACCACTCGAATACAAGAAAGTTCGTACAACTAACGGACGGACAGACGGACTGAATACACCATCAACGGAACATTGTTCAACACTCCATAAAACTCTTCAGATGAGATGACGTCACTCGTGAAACACAACAGCATTAACATTTTCTGCTTGAGGAGCTTTGTAACTCTCGTTTCCTCAGGATATAGAAGGATGGAATCCCAGGAGAAATGGAAAAAGTCGCAGGAATCTTGGAGCAGAAGCTCGAACCAAATCCGAGTGAAGCAAAACTTCGCATCGAAGTCAGATTGTTGTAACTTCGAATCGCTTTTCCAATAATTGGCAGCAACCCAGAAGTAAACCTCACGATGAATGGATGTTGAGAACTACGGAGCCAACGAACGATCTTCGATCACGTTCCAACCAGCGCCAGAATGAATCTTCTCTAATCCAGCCTGAGCTTAATCTCACTTCCGTTGAACGAAGGGAAATGCCAACTTTTGGAATGACTTATCGGATTTTCTGATGAATGTATCCGAAAGGAGAAATCATAAGCCGATCACCGGCGGAAATACGATGCCCTACCTGGGAGAGACGTCCAACACTTTCTTGAGATCACGCGTCAAACCGAAACTTCCTCACGGGTGACATCAAGAGTCCCCAGAGAACGAAAGATCTCATAGAGATGAAAATATCGACAAAAGTTTCCAAAAAGATCGAAGATTGCGACAGTCCGAGATGGCTCGACTCCAAGAATTCCATGGGAACGGCCCTCAGAGAACACTTGATCTCGGTTTTCGGACATGACTTTCGAGTTCCCAGAGTATAAATGAATCCAGGGATTTGATTCAAACGAAGTCTGAAGCGGAGTAGGAGTTCGCTGGCGCTTTTTCCCGGCGGATCAGTTGGAAACTTCGATTCTATCGCTCATAGAAGTTCTGACTGTGACCAGGGCGATGAGATGTCGTGGTCAGGAAGGCCTACGGTGCTGTCGGCGGAAAGTATCAAAAAAGCTTTATCTCTGACACAATGCTCATCCGGTGCGGGAGCGACCCTTACGCCAACAGACCGCGAGTCAGCAGACCGAAAGCCTGACAACGACGACGAAGCTACCGTTTCTGGTATAGGACGCTTACCATGAGGATTTGGCCGCTGGCGATCCAACGTCGTCAAGTCTCTTTGTGTGTCATAGGTTGAACGGGGTCAACGTGTGCATTTTGTGCAATAGTCGCTCGCCTCGCAGCAGTAGCGACTTCCACCACAAAGTTTAGCTCGGGCTCCAACTCGCCAAGATACTGCGCAGTCCACTCGAGCAGGGGCTTAACACAAAAAACTCACTTCTGTCGGAGCGTACGAGAAAAAAAATCATTTGGCAGAAAATGCTCGTGCATCGACAGAAGGCGGCGCGGTAAACGCCATGTCGTCGCCGGAGAACCAAGAAAAACTTCAGACTTCTTCTCATGAAGTGTAAAATTTGACGCCGCCGTCTTCGGCTACCTGTCCCCGAGCAGCTCTCACCGCGCTTAGTTTTTGAGTTCGGAGCGGAGCGAGGCAAAAACGAGACCTCTCTGGCCTCCTGCGTGCATACGCGACAAGAAAGTGACGCCGAGTTCCAATCTCAAATGACAAAAGTTCGAGGAGTCGAGTCCCCAGAGGAAACCATGTTCTAGATTCAGGACTGAATACATTCGCCACAATTTAGCTTAAACTTTGGAGAAGTGTTCTTCGAGAGACTGATCCTCGAGGAACTAAAAACAGAGAAAAGAACAAAGAGCGGCTCAAAGTCAAAAAAGTTGTCCGCAATCCGAAACATGCCCACGTGCTTCGAGACACGCGGAAAAGGACTTGCGAGAAGAAGACAAAAAAAAACTAGCAGCGTTTCAAAAATTCAATCTGAGTTCTGAAGGCTTGGCTAGAGACAACTTCACCCATCAGTTGGAAAACTCGGTTTGTTTTTTGCGTAACGCCGCGTTCACCGACGGCCTTGAGCTGTCATAGCTCCGAAATTCGTCCGGCGATGGACCAGGCGAGTTCGTGAGAAGAAAGATCTTTCAGAAAACAGTATCGTACTGAATTAAACACGCTGTTGATTTTATGCAAATTCTCAGCAAGAAGTCAAGCGTCCGACAAGTGAATGTCAATGTCTGCGTATGGATTATTTATTTTCTGAAATACCGTTTCCACACCGCGGCAAGGACTCGCTTAAGAAACGTCAACTTTGTCTCGGCGATGGCTCTCTAGTGGTCCGAGTGAGCGGCATTCTGGCACAGTATGGCCGCCAGCATACTTGTCCAGCAAATGACAAGACTTTGTTCGTGAAGTGAAATATACATCTGACCTAACGAGTGATTTTCTTTTCGATATTCTCAATTCGTGATTGTTCCCTGATGACAAATATCTCGAGCTTTCTGTCCGAATGTTCGACGATGTCTCCGCACACGTGGCGTCCTCATTTTCCGTTCTTCCATGAAGCTATTTTTAAACATGAATCGAACCGTCTTAATGAATGTAACCGAATAAGGGAACCGAATACACGTGTCGTGTTTTCTCCGTCATCCGGCGGCGTTTGGATGGATGTTCCGCGGGGACTCTGTGAATAATTCCGGACTTGCTTTGATCATTTACAGAGAGACAGATCGAGATACGGCTCGATCACCGTCGGCTAGCATGACGGATCATTCTCCGTGGAATATTCACAACAATTGCAGCGACGAGAACTTGGGACTCTTGTCGTTCGAAGAGTTTCTATTCTTAGATCGAGGAACTACACGATATCTCGAGCAACTGCAACGTTCTCAACTTTGACCTTTCGAGATCCCGGAGCCTGAGCTCTCTGAGAACCGAATTTCCAAAACAATCCATCCCTTCATAAAGATGAACTGTGATGATCGGACTTCCGCTGCACAGGATCCTCTTTCATCAAGTTATTCGACTTGTCGGGAGAGTTGAAACGATACATTTATACGTTTCGAGAAAGTCTTTGCTGTCAGGTCTCATTCATCTGTAATTTGTTTCGAAATGCCGCTGGAATTGTTTGAAGACAAAAATGGAGAATAGAATGAGATATTTCTCAGCCGGAATCCAGTGACCAGAGAACATCCTTTTGTTTCACTAAAACTTATATTTGAGGCCTGTAATTCGAGAAGAAAATTTAATCAACAGACTTTCTGTTACGACTTGGAATCGTGAAATGAATTATCTTGAGTAACAAGGGCATAATGGTATAAATATCTTTGGTCCATAAATTGCACGACCGAGCGGCCTCGTTGTAAATCTAGATTACCCGCGGATAGAAGTTGCCAGTGCCTTATTGGCGACAAATCTGCGCCTGATCGAGTCACTCCATATTGTGGACAGGACTGCGGAATTGTCGAAACTTTCAGGTGAGGTCTTCGAGCGGCGACAAACAGGACATCAGAGCTGGAGCCGGCCGTGGCAACTGAATGAACAGCTTTTTCCGTTGAGTAATCCTCTTCCCCGCCTTGTCGGACTTGACAATGCCAAAATGTGTCTCATTAGGAAACATTGCCCGGCTTTTACCACCGACATACACCGCTCGTCCGGCTATCTGACTGCAGCGATTTCTTGCGTTCATTTGCAAGTGAGTCCACGAACGTCCCATTGTTTGTGCATTGGACCGTGCGGAGAGAAAGATAAATAATAATTGTTACAGCGAGGAAGCCGGTCCCGAACTGAATGATTGAGACATTTTCTCGATATCGAATCCCAGCACAAACAAGAAGGATTTCGGCTCGTCGAATGTAATCGAACGGGGGACATCTCGTATTGTTTAGCTATCTTATGGTCGTTTAGGCAAGAGATATTCCACTCAAAATCGGTTGCATCGTAATGCGGTGTCCGAGGATCCGGTGGCGCGTTGCACGACAACCGCAGGCACCAGCTGCAGACCATAAGTTACGGATGTTTTGGGGTTCGATCATTGATTGAAAAAGAAAGAGCCATCGGGCCAAGGGGCCACAACTTGTGCATTTCGCGACGGACCGCCCAGCTCCGACAACAAAGCGATGGTTATGCTGGCTGAACAAACGACGGATCGCCATCGAGTTATTTCTGCTTTGAACCCCGGTTTTCACGTCTCCCTTTCGGACAGTTTTCGAGGAGCTAAATTCTCCACTCGAGCGAGCGCCCCTCGTTCGCTTGTGGTGGAAATATCGAGTAAACTGAATCACAAGAGAACGAACTTTCGAGGAGGAATGCCGCACTGAAATTATGTCTCGACTGAAGGTCGACTTGATATTGTATTGGCTCACGGTTCCGTTGGGTGCCGACGATTTGAGAAAAGACCGCTCAACGGAGCATGTTGAATAGAGTGCTCAAATGGTGGAGAGCTTGAAATTTTATAATTCTAAGTAAGAACGATGACACAACCGCTACTTGTCTGGAATTCCATGCAATAGATGTTCTGTGAAATGAATCGATGTGCAATTTTCCAAGTGGAGCGCAACGAAACAACGAGTGTCGTTCTGACCAGAGCAAAGTTAGCGAATTCTGCAGTGGGCCGCGAAGTTCATACAATCAACTTCATTTCTGAGGGCATAGTTCCCGCGGGATTGGTGGGAAGACACCCTCTGTCAAAAGTTAACTTCTCGAAACCGCTTCTAAGCTTTGGCTAAGAATAATAGTTTTATTATTATTTCGTCTTTTCGTCGGTTTATTATTCGTCAACCCTTCTGACATGAGCTTCGAATAGTTTCGCTTTTTTGGGAAGAAAGATCCAGGTGGAATCGTGCTTTGGATTGGTCGACTTCCGAGTTCTGAGTTCCTCCTAGCGTGTGAGCAGTCTATGCTGAGGCCGCGCGTGAGTTCCATAGTGGAACTACGTAGGTTCGCTTCGATCATATATCCAAATGGATTCCGCAAACAGATACCGTCTATCTGGAGGTCGTTGTCTCTCAATCAGAAAACATGTCCATCGATGCGGACGTTCAGACGACGATCATATTTTCATGAGCTCGCTCAGTCGGTGCTCTCAGAGATTCCGTATTGACGTATTTCTCACATGATAGGTAGACTACTTTGTTTTCTCAACTTTCTCTGGTTTTGACAATCGACGTCGTCAACAACGACCTACCGTTCAGCGAGAATAACTGTGAGACGCTAGATTTAATAGCGGATGTCTTTGCTTCCTTTCTGGATTTGTATTTATTTCGACCTTTCATATGCACATATGATCCCACCATCCATATCTCGATTGAACTTCAGCGAAATACGTTGAGGAAATTGGAACGGCAGAAGAGACCAATCTGACTCCGACAACGTCTTTTGAGGAACATAGGGAAGGAAAGTGAGCGACAAGATCACGCTTTTTTGGTCGGCTTGGAATTCCGTCGTTTGATAAAATTCTATCGAGTGCATTTTGAAGCTGAGGGAGAAGGTGCCGATCATTTTATTTTTTTCATTCTCGAAAAGCGGCCGGAGAGCCTCTGAATTCTGAGACAACGATATCATCCATCAAATCCAGCCTCGAGGAATAAAACAAACGCATGTGAGTCCAACAACGAAGAAACTCCACGTGATTCTTCGCCGTTGACCAAATTCTCCAACAAGCGGATTGAGAAGCTCGCGAAATCCAATATTGAGTAGAGGAGCCTCCGAGTACGGCGGTTTGGCGGCTGTTAATAGTTCCGGCACGGTGTCTCGAACTGCTAAGTGTCAGTAAGGCAAACAATTCAAGATTTGTGCTGCCGCTGTGAGAGAAGAGATATTGTGAAAGAGAAGAATACCAAGAGAGTAATTCAACTAATCTCAGCATGCTCATTAAAGAGTACCGAATCCCGCTCCCGTTCACGATGGAAGAGTATCGGATCGCGCAGCTCTTCACGGTAGCTCAAACATCCATGGAGCAAACAGGAGGAGGGGAAGGAGTGGAAATCCTGAAGAATGAACCTTTCGACGATGTACCTCTCCTAGGAGGAAAATTCACAAAGGGTCAGTACACGCACAAAATCTATCACTGCAAAACCAAAGTGCCGAAAGCCGTAGCTGCTATAGCTCCGAAAGAATCTTTGATCGTTCACGAGGAAGCCTGGAACGCGTTCCCGTACTGTAAAACCGTTCTGACGAATCCTGGCTACATGAAAGACGACTTCGTCATGTCCGTTGAAACGATGCACTGCGAAGATGCGGGCCTGCAATTCAATGCCCATGGACTCTCGAACACTGAACTGAAGACTCGAGAGATCGTTCTCATAGATATCGCGACACCCGTCAACGGGAGCCCCGGCAACGCGGGTGAGGACCCCTCGAAATTCAAATCGACGAGGACTGGCCGAGGTCCTCTGGAACCCGCCGTATGGATGCACAGAACGGAGCCCGTAATGACCGCGTACAAACTGGTTCGATGCGAGTTCAAATGGCGAGGTTTACAAACTGTCATTGAGAGGACGATTCACAATTTCCAGCGGAAAATATTCCATGTTTTCCATCGCAAGCTCTTCTGCTGGATCGATCGGTGGCACGGAATGACCATCGAAGACATTCGAAAATTCGAGAAAGAAATTGCTAGTGAGCTTGGGGAGCGAAGGGCAAAAGGACCGATCAAGGAATCCGTCATCAACGTATCTCAGAGTCAGTGAATAGCTCTGCTTGGCGGAGACCGATCGATCCCGCCGTCGTGCTGCGCAAACCACCACTATCACGAAATATACTGTCGTTCCCACATCAATTCCATCAATTCTTTCGTTCGTTTGGCAGAAGGACTCACCGTTCATCTCATTCTCCTTCGGTTCCAATAAGATACATGATGAATGATGAGAAATCTAAGGTTCAGGTTGAGCGAGCAGTGCACTCCGCCAACCTGACCGCACCGTGAGGCTGGTTCCGATTTACGAATATGGATTTCAGAACTTTCGAAGCAGAAAACTTCCTGATTGTCAAACGTTTGATTGATATTCCCAAAACCCTCTGATCGAGACTCAGAACGAAAAACTTCATAATTATGTCACCGCGGGTACACGGTTTCACGAATACGGATGATGACAATACTAGCGGGACTACAGTGGCGTGGGGGGGGGGGGGGGGG
>JAJSRV010000104.1:110966-143568 GCA_021527715.1 Neoseiulus cucumeris
GCGTCCAATTGACCTCGGCGTTGCTCTTCAGTTTCCAGTAACAACCATCGGAAATCAAATCCACGCCCGGTTTCCGACTCCGCGGAATCCCGATTTCTGACTGCGCGCTGGTGTTTCGACAACCAAATACAGTTTCCGACTCCGCTTCTTCTCTCTGCTGTGTCTCTACCGCACGTTCTACCGTCTCCCGTGTCTCTACCGATTGTTCTACCGTTCCCCGTGTCTCCGCCGTTCGCTTTACCGCGTTCCGTCGTTGCTCCTCTTCACTCTGGACTCTCCGCTGCCCATGATATCCTACCCGCGTTCCCCGTTGCTCGGCGTTTTCCATCGATTCGCTTCCTTCCCCAGAACGAATCCGGTTCCCTTCTAGCCTCCTCTCACGTTGGTCGGAAGTCCGAAGTCTCCAAAGCCCGTGACAACTTTTTCCTCTTAGCGTCCGAGGTCCTGCCCAGACCCATTTTTGAAGGTTTTTTGACTTTTTCAAACTGTGGGCGTCCAAAAAAATAGAAAATACTTTAGGTTTCGCCAAAAGTCACTACGCACAATTCGGACTTCGCCCGGTTCTGTTAGACTTCGTTGTCGAAGTCAACTAACACTTCTCATTCCCGACTTATGTTCAATTCACAACCTGAAACTCTCTAGAAGACAAACAACGAAGTTTCGTCGAAATGAGTTTTTCCGGCAGAACTCGACAGATTCTTCTTTGGCACCTGTGCCGCTTCCCCTTTTCTGTACTCCGTCAGAGTTCGAAACTTTGTAGACCAGCCTCAACACTGAAATCTGTCTAACCACGGAGTTAACCCCGGACATAGTTCGCAGGCAAAGGCGGACACACATTCGGATTTATAGGTTTAGATCGCCTTCGGTCCACCATGACCGCCTCGCGCCTGGCGATTCTGTCGATGGAGCACAGGCTGACGGATGAAATAGATTTCACAGAATTGATTCGTGAGTTTGCCGAGGATGAAGTCCGCAAGGCACCGCAGCAGATGTCGAGCATTATAATAAGTTGTTAACCTTGTTTGATTTCAGCGAGCGAATCGATGTGAAAGCTAAAAAAATGCATCACCTTATTCTCTCAATTTTTCTGACTGCTCCATCTTCTATTTTCCAGGCATTTATGGGGGTACCAGGCGAAAAACTTGAGCTGGTCAGGGTGGGGGAGGCGAAATAAATTTCGCCCCGGGCGGCGCTTGCCCTGTCCACGCCACTGCGGGACTGGCTGCCGAAACTCAGCTAGCGCGTGGCGCTCGCTACGCTCGCGCCCGCAGCGGCTCCACCACGTGCTAGCTTTCCGAAGTGCTCACTCGCCCCGGACTTGAAGTATCTAACTTGCTCTCTGGATCTCCGAAAGATCCTCCAGAACATGAACTGTGGATTCTTTGTTCCTACACTCGTAGAGAAGGCTCAAACGAAGCAGCTGCGCGCATCTTATCAATTATACAATGTCGGCCAATAGCTTTGTGCCTCGTGCCTATTTTATGAATTTCTCGTGATTTTCGGAGGATGGCACACTGAGTTCCGCAGCAGTGGTAGAGTAAACGATTTTGAGGTGAATCATGGAACGATTTTCAAGTTTGAGGAGGGAGATCATAATATTCAATTTTTGCTCTAAATTCGGCTGAGCAAAAGTTTCGGATCGAGTCTATTGCATGCATCTACATCCATCTTGTGCCGCGTGAGATCCATCGAATTCGTTCGACTCCCCCGAGCGGAATAATTTTGCGTGGTCTAGGAGCCGACGAAGTTTCAGCAAGATCCTTTGGCGTCATTTCCCGAAACGATGGGAACCATTTTTTCGCAGCCTCAACTATTTTCATTCCTAGCTGGACATTGAACATGGAATCGAGATCCTGAAGAGTGCATCACGAAGCCGAGAGAGTGAGCTAAATTGCGGTCCTTCATTTTCCAAGATCACAGCACGGCAAGCCGAGATATGGTCGATCGAATGACAATGACGCAACGAGAAGTCAAAGCGATCAGGGAGCAGAGAATAAAGAGTGTGGCTATCGAATCTAACCGGAGTTCTACATCGGTTCTATCCACGTCGAGGACAGGTTCCCCTGGTGCGACCTCGGAAAATACTTTTCGACGGTGGCTGGAGAGGGTTTGGAGATATCGGCCAGCGGTAATGGCGGCCATTTCCCTTCCAGGATTGTTTAGATTCAATGGTTCTTGATCCTGCATCGCGCCATGCAGCGAGATAAACCCGTTAGACGTTAGAACACGCAGATCCTCTCTGGTACGGGGAGGCTCTTCGAACTTCACTTCTGACCCTTCCTTTGTCAGTCAAAACGGTCTGGAGTCTGGACTCAAGACTCACGACGGCAAGGCCAACGCATGGTGGTTCGTCAGCGCCCTCCTCGGGATTTAGGGGTCTACATATGTCATAAGGATAGAGGTAATAGGGTAGGATTCAAGATGGCGCTGCTCCGCTGTTTCGGCGGTTCGGCTCGAAACCCAACTGCATAGTTGAGGGCGCGACGCGGGTAGGTTAGGGCACGTCCGCTCTGCGCCTTCAACTATCACTTGAGTTTCCCGACTCAGTTTTGAGCGTTTCTAACCTAACCTTTCCTAATCCAAAGGCTGGCTTTTGAGCTTCGCGCTAAAACGGCGGCAGTCCGCCATTTTGAATCCTACCCTATTGCCGTAGTAGGGAGGGAGTTTAGGTCATAGGGTAGGATTCAAAATGGCGGCTCACGGCCGTTTTGGCGGAGGAGTACGGAGAGAGAGAGGAAGGGAGAAGGACCGAGCTGAAACGAAGGTTCGATGAACACAATGGTTCTCGGAGCGGCGGGCGTAGAGCCGGCCCCAGAGTACTCCTACAATCGGGGAGTGCCCATTGAGCGGCGGCGGACCTAGGGGGTGGCAGATAGGGCGCATGCCCCGGGCAAAGATCTCAAGAGGGCTTTCTATCGAGGCCCCGGTGAGCAGGATGGAGTTGAGTTTGTTTCCAATAAGAACTTCTCTCATTGAAATGGACAATTTTGGAGGAGTTTCGAATACTGCCATCCAAGATGAGAAGGCTGTTGAGTGCGACATTGTAACCACGATGTGACAACGTCCATGGTCGTATGAATGAGATCGACAGAACCTATAATCGAGCACAGAATCAAGAGCACGTAAATTCATTTTATGAGGGACGTCGCGCAGACTCCGACAGCTCTCGGAATCGCCCTCAAGCCCTCAAAGTTCGAAACTCCGACGCCGTGCAAACAAACACCTCAAGACGAGCATCGAACACGACCGAGCGCAAGATCGGCGGACGTCCGAACTTTCGCTGAAATCCATGACTGTCAGGCCGCGATGGCTCCTGGCCTGTTGAAATGGTTCGGTTTTGTGCAATGTTCTCTGAGGGACTAATGAGAGAATCCGACGAAATGGCGAGAATGAACGAAATCGCGAAAATCCCGGAACTCTAGCGAAATCGCTGAAAATCGCGGATTCCGCGATTGCCGCGATGGAACTCCATCCCTAGTCATGAGGCGTCGTTATCTTTTCCGGAGGATTCTAGCAATCAGTCCCGCCGGTCATATGAAAAGGCCCCATGCCGCTTCCATCTAGGAAATGAGGTGATTATCATGTTCCGTGGATGCTTGTGTAGTCCTCCACCGGGACTCGACGAGAGAAGCGAAACTCAAATAGACAAACTGATACTTTCCTGGATTCTATGAAATGAACACTTGACGGAAGATGCGGACACATACAGAAACATTCGCGCAGAATCCATGGGTTGTGAAACAAAGCGTAAATATTCTATCTTTTCAAAGCGACGTTCTTGCATCCATCGAACTGATTCCCAAGATCAATCTAGTATCAAACGTCACGTCGCATCCCAATTATGAGTTGAGTCAACTTCGGCACACCTATGTTGATACATCGCCAACGACATGAAAATACGAGGCAGAGGCAGCAAGAAGGCAGCGGCGCGATCGCCCTCTACGAACCCTTGATGGTTCTTCTCGCGCGCGCTTTCTGTTTCAACTCTCCCGCCAAAGCAGCGGCGAATCGCGACCGCGAATCCTACCCTGTGACCGCAGCCCGAATTCGACCGCTGTTTCAACGGGTGTTCGGTCTTGCACCCCGCGCATTTTTTGAAAAGTCATTTTACCATCAGCGACTGGGGAGCACCCCATCCTGTCAGATACCAATACTAATACGATGAAGAATTCGTCAAATAACGAAGTTTGATCGTCTATTAATGAGAACGCTATCTGATAAGTTCAACGAAGCTTGGTCCCATGAAACGGCAACATGAAACAGTCGATGGAACAAACACCATCGTCCCATGAAACAGTTCTACATCGATGGTTTATTCGGCTTTCATTGTCCTCATCGACTTTATGTTTTCCATACTGTGATTGACTTGATAACGGAAAAGCAAGAGCTGCTTCTATCATTCGAAAATCTTGCATCCTGGCTGTCGATACATCTTGTTCTTCGCTGTGCATTTGAAGGCCTTCAGGAACGCCGGCGTGTGAGATAAACCCCGATTGATCCTCATGAAGTGCATTGGGTGGCTGGGGTTTTCTCCATCGAAAAATTCGCGAAAACTGTCCGAACTAAATGCGAAGCAGAAGGGGTACGCAGCCATCACGAAAAATAGCTGTTCGGGCTCGAGACAAGGAACTCCAGGGAGTTTGGGATTCCTCCCGTCCGTGAACTCCTGCAAAGCTTCAAAAATGACCTGAAGACCGTTATGGTCTGAAAGAATTTCATTGCTGTAAGAACTCCCGTTGAAACCTTTTCCAGCGGTGAAGGGACTCTTCACTTTGAAATCGGACACAATGCATGATATCCTTCGCTGCGAGACGAGTTTTCGATTATTTTCCTCATTATGCTAGAGAGAATCGGAAAATTAAAAACTCTATGGAACTTCAGGTGGTTTGGGTGGAACTCACCTCAAACTCGGCTGTAGACTCATTTGTCCACGCAAAGGTTGGGTCATGGCGTCCCAGATGATCCATTTGGGAACCTGTACCATCGAGACCGTGCGCGATTTCGTGAGCCAGAACAAAACCGTAACTAGCTAGAATGAACGCCTCATCCAAAGTTTCGTCGTGAAACGGGAATGCGAACATGGAACTCGGGACCATGAGTGTATTCAAAGACGCCATATGAAACGCGTTGACGTACTACGAGAAAATCTCGGTTAGTGATAGAAGTAGAGCTTGATGGTTTGTTTTGCGATCGATACCGTGAAGCGTTGAGGAGACTTCTAATGATTTCAAGTATGGGAAGCATCGAAAGAAGCCTCTTACAAATTTTCCCGACCGAAAAACTCCGTAGGTTGGCCAGTCTCGTCGGTCCCGTAACAGGCCACGGTACAGTTCGGAATATTGAGAACTCAGATCAGCATGCTGTGCTCGATACGAGTTCTGAATATAATTTGACGTGAACACTGTCGCGAACTCAGTTGCTCAAAATTCTCCCAGGTGAGGCGGAGAGCCGATGTAGTCGACCATTAAGGCTACCTTCGCTATGAGTTTCAATCTCTGCCAGTTTTGGAGCCACTTCTGTCTCATGATGACCTGAGCCACGAGAAGAAAATCACTGATGAATGCCTCCACAGGCGATTTCTGCCAAATCGGCAGATTTGCTGAACGAACTCGTGGTCAGAGTCGCAAGGAAACAAACCTTTGCTTGACTGAGTTTGAGAGTGATGATCAAGGAGCGCATTCTGACTTTCGTGTAGTCTGTGGTCAAACGACGCTGCAGTATGGTGAAGTACGAATAGGGCAGAGCGTCACGAGTCTACAACGCGAGACGAGAGTCTGAGTCCGTTGATTACCGTTCTCGGTGCACGAATCTGGGGCACGGAAGTAGCTCGAATCAAAGTCAAAAGTAGGAACAAGAAGCCGACAAGCATAACTTACGCGTTCCGTGCAAGATTCCTCCCTCGGTACCCCGCAACCTTCACAGGAGCCTTGAAGCCCTTGACCACCGAGATAGTAATGGAATTTCGAAAGTAGGTGCACAGCCTCATGATCTTTAAACATGCGTCCGGTGATATTGTCTGCCAAAAGTCTTGACAGAGATCGCCAAGCGCACGCACAAAACTGAATGGTGAGACCGCCGTCAGGGCTGACGAAGTCGCCCGCTAATCGCTCCAACATCTCTAGAAAGTTGAAATCTAAAATTCGTGACAGCTGGTCCACTCTCCACTTGCCACAAAAGCTTCCTACGAAGAACCCCATCACCTCTTTCTCAATGAACGCTGAAACCGTTAAGTAGTTCTCCACAATTCGCTTCTTGGTGACACTGTCGAACCGACGAAAACCCAAGCTATGCAAGTAGTCCCAGCTGTTAGGTCCAGCAAGAATAGGCGGCGGCTCGATGGACTTGTTTGCTCTGATGGCCTGCAGCACTTCGAAGAATCGGTTTCGAACTTTAGTCTCGAGCGGTCCGCAACTGCTCTCAAGGAAACTTTTGCTTCCTACAACCATAGGAGGGGGTAAATCCTTGATGATCCCCATCAAATTTCCTCCTTCTTTGTTCATGTTAGGACCTATAGTGACCAAGTTGAAGCCGTTCGACCGATCAGATTGCGATCCTACTCCAGACAGCCCGGTGACTAAGAATCTTTTATACTTATTGTCATCATCATCGAGCCACTCATCAATTTCACAGTTCTTGAAGAGTAACGCGATAGTTTTAAGAGAATGAGCGTGTTGTTCAGTTGTGTTGGGATTCATGCAACTGTCGAAAAACTTGAAAACTTCGTATTCAGTCTCGGACAGCTCTTCGGTCTTGGTTTCGTCGTAAATCAGCTTGCCGACCTCTTCCATACGCTCAACGAAAATCGTGCGCAGCGCAACTTCGAGTCGATAGAAGCCACCAACCATCGATGAGGCGCCATCACCGGCTGAGTTCACGATAGAACGCAGATGGCCGTCACACACGTATCGGTAGAAGTCGTCACAGGGATCTATTGAAAGGTTGATAGATCTTCTGTACGCCTCTCCCCAAAGTTCAGCCGCACTAGGCGGCACTTCCCCTTTCGGCACCTTCGGCATTTTAGCGATCCAGGCACGATGCTCGAAGCTTGCTTGATCCGACCAGTCGATCCCCGTGGGAGGTTGATTCTTGACACTGAGCAAGCCTGCCACCAGCCATATAAAGAGAACCCCTGCGAAACACTGCCACCAAGTGGAATCGAAGTAGTTATTTCCTTCATCACTTTCTTCATCCAAAGCTACTGAAGGTCTTGGGTCAGAGAGTTCCACTGATTCTACTGTGACTTCACTCGATGACGACCTGCCGACGACTAGCTCCGTGGATTCGCCCGTGGTCGCCGCTGATTCCACCGTCGATCGTTCAATCGAGACGGCCATTTCAGTGGACTCTCCTGAGCCAAGCTGCCAATCGGGCGCTTCGGAAGCAGGTTTGGGTAGCATCATAGGCTCAAAAGCAGCTTACTTTAGTCGATGAAGCAATCAGTTGAAGCTAATCGAAGTAGCAGACGGCGCTTATAAATCATCATCGTGCCGCCCACAACTCAGTCTCCAATGGATTCGGGGAAAGTAGAGGATCGGAATCCTTCAACTCCTCGATCTCGAATCGTCGATGCATACGGCGGAGTCAAGCCAGTCTTCCCAATCATTCATCGATCGGACACAAAATCCAGATGAATGTTGGGATCGTGTAAGTGATCTTCTTGCTGATAACGAAGCTCAGTCCTCCGCTGCTCTCTCGTTCCCGAGTTGTTGACTTCGATAATGGAACTGCGAATGCTCTGCGATGCAGTGAGTGTGGAATAAAACACTGAACATAGCGGAACCTGCGACTTCTGCTCTACAGAAACGAACATCTCTCATGTGGTGAGTCGCAAAATACGGCGAAATCGGATCAGCTGAGGACTGCTTCCGACTATTTTGAGCCCCCGAATTCAGATTCAATCGTCATAATCGGTTCCGGAAGCTCACTTCCAAACTTGGAGGCTGTTCCGTGGCATTTCCAAGACTTCCACGACTGGAAAGAACCGACTCCGTACAGAGTACTTGGAGGGAACACGGAAGCTAGTGATTTTATCCTGGAAGCTTGTCTCTCGGGCTATGAAATGGCATCACAATGAGTTTCTTGTCACGAAGATGGTTTCTCCAGATGTTCCCGGAAAAACTACATTGGAGCCGCTCTGCATGTAATAAAGAGAATGAGTCAGAGCCAACGTTCATTGCTTCCTCTGTAGTTTTCTCCTCATTATTCTATAGGCCGTCTAGCGACAGGAAAAAGTATATCAGATATAATGGAACGGGTACAGAGCTAATCACTTCCATGATCAGACTATCTCCCTAAAAAACAGCTGACGTTTACCTCGGCAGCAACTATAGGCAGCGTTCACACTCAAGTACGCAGTGATTAATTGGATTTTTTTAGCCCAAACGGACGAGCAAGTCTGAAAGCAATCAATCTAACGGCTAAATTCAGGCCACCGCAGGTCATTTCGCTGGCTGTCGAGCGCTGGAGATTGATGTTCGTTTCCCTTGTACAGTCGAATCCACTCATTTGAGGCTCCACGGGAAACAAAGACCATTTTTCTATCATGTGCGTATTAGACCCATACGTTTTTTGTTTTCACAAGACATGTTTTCATCCAAGGCCGTCCAATCTTCGCATTATTTGAACATTCTGATGCGTCATGGAGCCACAAGATACGCCGATATCATACGCCACATGGCTTGTGAGCTGCGAGTTGCGCACCTGTGCTTGATCTTCCTCGTTCCAAATATATCGATGGCAAGAGGACATATTGCGATCTGATCATCCCATGATGGCTTCCCTATCCAACAAAACCTGTTTGTGAGCGCCCAACTCTAAACCAGCTCTCTGCTAGACCTTCAAGTCCGTAAGTTCCAACTATGCAGAACAAATTCTAAACAACTCATCGTGACGTCAATCTCATTTGACGCTCCGTTCCAGATGAGTGCATGATGGTTCAAGGATAGCCTCAGCATCTATCCACTCTGTTTCATTCGAGAGTCGACTGCGCAAGCTCGTGATCTCCTCCTCTTTTCTCGATTTTCGGGAAGCTTCATAAGGGACATGTCCAGTCTACGGAGCACAGATCATCGAGTCAACGGAAAACCATGCAGTTCTTCTCCATCTTCTTGTCCGTGGCAGTCGTCCTCCTGGCGAACCTCGGAACTTCTGCAGGTATGCTTAGCCCTTCTGTACTACTTGAATTTTAGCTGCTCCATCCTGGTTGAGTATCCATCCAATGTATCCCTTGGAAAAGTCCCCTCGAACGACTGGTTAGAGATCCGAACTCAGCTCTTCCGATGTGAAAATAATACTCACTCTCTTCATTGCAGCCGAATGCCGCACAAATTACAAAGACTGTGGTAGGTGATAGCTTCCAACTCCCTTCCTCTGTATCTGTATCGACTGTAGAGTCCCCGAACCCATCCAATATGGACTCGACTGAAATCGCTGCTCATGGTGAAGTTCATCTGCGAGACGGCTCTGAGAGCGGAAGACGAATTTTTCTTGAGGAGCCTTCTCTCTGCGTGACGATGAGACTCCCGGTTCTCACAAGCGTTACCGAAGATGCTCAGTGTCCACCTCCAGCAGCCTATTAGGAAAATCTAAGGGGAAGAGAAATTCAGGACTCCATGCGAAGCTCACGCAAAAAAAAAACAAGACTTTGTCACTCCATGATATGTGATTTGCTTTTTTTCTCGATAGATCCAAGTCTCGGAAGAGGCTGACGGAATTGCCGACAAGTTGTGAGCTACATCCTCAAGTTTCTTAAACTACATTTGTCGAGGGTGAGTTCTCTGTGATGAGTCAAAAGCCAGCATCTGAATGGGCCACGAAACGACATCAAATACAGCCTGGACTACTGACTCAATCAGACGCCTCATTTCGCAGGATTCTCCATTCGGAAATAAGCTTGCGTCTGGATGTATTCCTCCAATGCTCAGCTCACACAACTTAAAAGTGAATAAAATCATTCTATGATAATTCTGAGAAATTCGGGCCTCTTAGCACTAGCTCAGGCAAAATTCAAGTGTAGATTGACGATCGAGTGAAGGGAACCACAGCCTAGCGTGCAGGTAACACGAGACGAGTCTAGTGCGGAATAACCAACCAGAGTGTTTCTTCATCCTACAGACGTAACTTTTATAGATCAGTGTTCATGCAACACGGAAGATAGAAGGGGTTGAAACTCATGCCGTGTTGGCTTTCTCTCGAGCGGCAGGTCGTCGGTTCGCATCTCTTCTGGTACCAGATCTCTGGTACCAGAAGGCCGACTTCTTCAAAGATGGTTTCCATGGTTTCCTCTCTGTAAGGCGAATGTCGGAGAAGATTCCTCAGGCCTCTTGGTACCAGAGGCCTACCACACCCGGTACCTCCGCAACACAGGCCGTGAGCGCCTTCAGCGGAGGGCCGGGGCGAAGGATGGAACAGGACCGAAAAGTGCTATCATAGTTGTTCGGCTAGTGAAAATGAATAGCAAGGACAAGGTCCATCTGCTCGATGTCTCTCAAAAAGTCTATCTACCTCTTGCTGATTGACTCAAACATTAGGTACATGGTCACCATATACGGAGGGATTTCAGGGTATCTCACTGATAGGATGTTGATAATACAGAAAAGAACTGTCCGGTTGATTACAAATAGTCCCCGTGTTGCGCACGCCGCGCCACTATTTGCTCAAATAAATACGCTGTCCTACTCTAATCTTTACGCGAATAGCGTTATCCTTTCGGCAAGCGTCCGGCCTGGTCCCTTGACAGATTTCCGAAAAACTTCAACTAGGAAAACCTCTATGCCAAACTTCTGTGAGATATATAATAGCCTGCCGGTTGATGTCAGAAATCATTTGGAAAACCAACATGTTTGCCAACAAAACTTCCTGAAGAGTATTGTCAAGACCTACTCCATATCAAATGATCATGAAAATGTAAGAAGTCTCATCTACTTAAAGGGACCAGGCAACCTGATATGATGAAAAAATGGATTTTTCGTCCGATGCATGAATCGATAGGCACAGCTATACTCTTCATTGTGGAACTAAGCGGGTTCCGATATCTCGCTTAGTTTCTGAGTTATTCGCCCAGAAAAGGGACGAACTGGGCAGTTGTCAGGCAATTACCGGCCTCTGAGTTCTGTGAAGAGCCCAGTCCTGTACGGTTGTGCAGGAAACATCCGAAATTGATGCAAATCGTGATCGTTCATTCAAGATAGCGCCCGCCATTTTGAATTCGTGTGCGCTCTCCGCTTTGGAATAGACCGCCGCAGCCACGGGCGAAGAAGAGCACCCCGACCAAGAGGGAGTGTGTTACAGCGCGGGAGCCTTCTAGGCCTAACCTTGTTTCGACATGGAGCGTTGAATAATATGTATACAGTTAACTTGAATGTGAGTCGAAATGCTGTGATGGTATGAGAAACTTTGAGAGCGATTGTCTCTAAACATGATTTCATCCCACTTCGTCTCCGTATTTCCATGATAAAATCTCGTGTGGTTCATCGGTCTTGTACTTCTTTTTTTTTGTTTTGTAGGTAATAACAAGGGCTCCAAGATAGACTACGGAGGCCTCAATCGGCCGCCTTCTCACTTCGGTGCCAAGGTAGAATTAAATTCAAGATTTCACTTTTGCTCAAAGAAAAAAGAATTGATGTCGGATTTCGATCACCATAGTCTTTCTTAAAGAGAGATGAGTATTCAACAAAACAAAAAGAAGTTTGACTCCCTGCGATAACAACAAAATAAGTTATTGNGAACGTAAACATAGGGATGGCGAGTTCAGCGAAAATTATGCCGACCTCATTTGTGTGTCCGCGATAGCTGCATGGAGAGAGGGCGGAATCATTTAGACCCGCGAGCGTAGCGAGCGGCTCGCGCAAGCAGATGCCTGGACGCCAGCACGCCGAAAGAATGCTCAAGTCGGCGCCTGGCGTGTTGGCGAGTTCCCGTTTCAACCCGCAACCCGCCTCACTCAAAAATTCCGAGGAATGCGTTCATCGGGTAAACAATCGCTCTCCAAGGCACATGGGGCGTACGGAATGAGATTCAAGATAAATTTCACACCAACGAAAGCTTGTTTTCGTGCAATTGTGAAACCAAAATCGTTCAATTGTTGGAGCCGTTCAGTGGACGCGGCGCGAAGAGAGCACGTCGACAGAAAGAACGGTCGATCACGGCGGCACTCGACTGCAGCCGCGGGCGAAGAAGAGCACCCCGACCAAGAGGGAGTGTGTTACAGCGCGGGAGCCTTCTAGGCCTAACCTTGTTTCGACATGGAGCGTTGAATAATATGTATACAGTTAACTTGAATGTGAGTCGAAATGCTGTGATGGTATGAGAAACTTTGAGAGCGATTGTCTCTAAACATGATTTCATCCCACTTCGTCTCCGTATTTCCATGATAAAATCTCGTGTGGTTCATCGGTCTTGTACTTCTTTTTTTTTGTTTTGTAGGTAATAACAAGGGCTCCAAGATAGACTACGGAGGCCTCAATCGGCCGCCTTCTCACTTCGGTGCCAAGGTAGAATTAAATTCAAGATTTCACTTTTGCTCAAAGAAAAAAGAATTGATGTCGGATTTCGATCACCATAGTCTTTCTTAAAGAGAGATGAGTATTCAACAAAACAAAAAGAAGTTTGACTCCCTGCGATAACAACAAAATAAGTTATTGTGGAAATGAGCCTCAAATTTCGAAGTTCCGTCGAACCGAAGAGAACGAAGTTTCCCGAAAAAATTTTTTGGAGCGGAAAGCTTGAAACCTATCTTGCCCGGTCCCCTTAACTTTACGGTCAATACTTCGAGTTGCGGATTGTTCATCTCCCCCCCCCCTCCCTCAATCATCATATCTCAAACAATGTACGCCACTTTTCTGCGCAATTGTATCACGAGCAAGGAGGCTCACAGCAAGCGCGTTTCGACCGCACAATATAACGTCGTGTGATACCCTCTCCCCCGCTAAAGCAGCCGTGTCANATTGTATCACGAGCAAGGAGGCTCACAGCAAGCGCGTTTCGACCGCACAATATAACGTCGTGTGATACCCTCTCCCCCGCTAAAGCAGCCGTGTCAGAGGCACCCTGCAGTGAAGCTTTGGTTCAATTCACAGGAGCCGGGGGCGCAGGAGGAAACATTGAAGCCGCGAGCGTAGCGAGCGGCATGCGCAAGCAGTTTCCTGAAACCACGCGTGCAGAAAACACATCCTAGCTACAGCCATGGCGTGTTGGCGCCTTGTGATTTAAGTCGGCGGGCGTATTCCGAAAAAAATCCGAAGCTTTGAACTGATGGAAAGAATTCATGACGGAGCCTCAAGCTGATCAAATGAGGGACTCATCGAATAGGATGCTATCCATCTGTCAAGGTTCTCGAATTCGGATCCGGCAGCTGCTCCTGAGCAGCTTGTAACAACCGCTTATTTTATACAAATATAAGGTTTATTATTGGCACTCAGAAGATGGGTCCGGTATTCAGGATCGTCCCCGATTCGTTTAGCATCAGGTGCGATCGAGAAGCGGCTCCATCAGTCGAAAACCCTACAAGCGCGTTCGGGGAATAGTTCGTTCTTCTCGGTGCACTTGAAGGTCTCGAGGAACGGCGGCGTGTGAGCCACACCCCCATTTACTCTCATGAAGCTTAAGGGGTGACTTCGTCGTCTAGAAAAAACGCTCCGGAAGGTTTTCGAATCTAACGCGTTGCAAAAAGGATATGCTATGGTGACGAAGAACAGCTGCTCTGGTGTGAGACAGGGAACTCCGGGGAGCGTGGGATTCTTTCCGTGAGTGATTTCTTGCCACGCTTCGAAGACGATTTGGAATGAGTTGTGGTCTGCGACAGTCTCGAGAATGACGTGCAAACCTTTTAGAGGTACCCCATTCACGAATGGACTCGGTAAGTCGAATTCGGCCGCCAAACACAATAACCTCCGCTGTGAAATAAGTCTCTGATCACTTTTTGGCATAGACGCAGGGAAACTCTGAAGAGGACGCCTCGGGGTCATCAATGCCGCTCGGCTCAGGCAGAACTCACATAGAATTCGTTCCCCACATCTTCCGACCACAAGTCCGCAGGTGTCCCAAGTGGACCAAATGCTGACCCTGAAAACTCGAACCCGTGTCCGATCTCGTGAGCCAAGATGAAACCAAAGCTCGCGATCGTTTGCGCCACATCCTGAGTTTCGTCGTAGAAAGGGAACGCGAACATGGTGCTCGGGGCTATGAGTGTGTTCAAGGGAGCCACGTGGAATGCGTTTACGGCCTACAAAAGGAACGTGTGGTTATAGATTGGTCAGATTGCAGTGAAATGATTGTTTTCTGATTAATTCCAAACAACGGGATTTCGAGACTGTACTTTCTCGTCAAAGCAGACGATATGAAGCGCCGAACACAAAATCTTACAGGTGATGTTCCTATGGCTTTGAATGACGGCCAGTGATGACGATTTCTTACAGCAGGACGGTATAGAACTGAGAACTGAGTTTCTGTACCAACTCGTGACAAACGGAGTTCGTTCTCGAAGAGATTCGCTGACAATGTAGTCTCGAATTCCACTGTTTCGTAATGATGAAAATGATAAGGAGATCCTATGTGGTCGATCATCCCAGCTGCTTTCTTGAGAAGCTCGAGCTTCGTCTCAGGATCTATCCAATCCTGTCTCCTGAGGATCTGTAGAACGCGAGATTACGCGCGGATCTGAAATATTCTCAGGCAACAAACAACTACCGATCGATGCCATTTGACGACTCCAAACGTTCCATGACGAACCTTCGCGAAGCTGAGTTTTACCACCGAGATCAGGTAGCTTGTTTTGATACTTGTATACTCAGTGCTCAATAGCCTCTCGAGGACGGAAAAGTAAGACAAAGGCAATATGTCGCGGGTCTGCAATGCAAATGAGAATCTCAAACTATTCGGCATGGAAGTAGAAGCAATCGATGAAGTACCCAAGCCAGAAGTCCGGAATGCAGCAAGTGAAGGATTACAAAACTCACGGCTTGAAGGCAAGATGACACGCTGGATGTGTCACAATGGCCCTCAATGCAGGCCAATCGCCCCGCTTCACCGCCGATGGACGGTCCCAGTTTCCTCAGAAGGATCAGACCCAGATAATCCTGGAAAACGGTTCTCAAATCTCTGTCCTTGTAGAGTTTCAGATAGGCGATCACAGTAAAGGTACAAGCGTGAAGCGTAGTGTTGCCCTCGAGGACGATGAAATCTCCCATGAAGTCATCGAGCAATTCAGCCAAGTCTTCACCAGTCGCAATTTTCAGTTCGTCAAGCCTCCATTCATCCATATATTCCATACATGAGTTCACACGAATCGTTTGCAAATGCCGAAACAGTCGTGAGACCGTGGCCCAATTTCGGTAAATTCGATACTGTTTCTCGACGTCAAAGTCGGGAATGCCAAGACTTCTTGTCACCTCTCGCAGCCAAGGCGAGGCACGATAAATCGAAAGATCGAATATAGTTTGGCGTACACTTTCAAGTTCCTCCCGTATCGATTTTATGAAAACATCGAATGCCGCCCGATTGAAAGTTTTTGCTGTTTGGGTTTGCGCCTCCAGGCTGTACATGAATACGTTCATTGCGGCCCCCATCAGATTCGCTGTGTCTTTGTTCAGGTGAGGTTTGATTGAAATAAATGGCTGGGCCAAACGCAGGCCGTATTCCAATTCTACTTTCAGCGGTCCGTACACTGAGGAGTTTACCGGAGTATCTTGAAACCAATCGATTCCGAGCTCCGCAAACAGCCCCATCAGTAGCTCAAGAGCGTGAGCGGAGTGCTCCATTGAGTTCACATTGACGCAGCTGTCGAAAAACTTGAAAACTTCGTATTCAGAGTCACGAATCTCCTCGGTTTTGGTTTCGTCGTGAATCAATTCTCGGACCTCTTTCATACGTTCGAAGAAGATAGAGTCGAGCGCGAGTTGGACTCTCCGGAAGCTCGAAGGCACGGATGCAGCGGCATCACCGGCTGATCTCAAGAAAGTATGCAGATAGCCGTCACACACGTATAGATAGAAATCGTCACACGGGTCCACCGAAAGGTTGATAGATCTTCGATACGCCGCCCCCCAGAACTCAGAAGCAGAGCGTGGCATTTCGGACTTCGATACTTTCGGCAGCTTCACAATATCACTCTCTTTGTCAATGCTCGATGGATCTGGCCACTCGATATCCTTAGAAGGTACATTCATTATACTGAGGCAAGTCACAAGCAACCACACAAGAATGACCGAAATGAAACACTGCCAGACAGTACAGTTGAAGTAGTGTTGATAGTCCTTCAGAGGACCCACTTGTTCGATCACAGCCACTCGAGGCACAGGAGCTGTCGGTCCCGTGGGCCTGCTATCTACTGATGTGCGAGGCTGAGCATCTGTGAGGTTGAACTGGTCACTCTTTCGATCGGGTTCTCCGACCGTCAACTCAGGAGACCCTGAATGGGATGATGACTTTGAGAGCTTTTCCAAATCTGGGTCCTTTGAATCAAATTGGATGAACGACATGAAGAGCTCTCCCTCGTGGTCATCGACTACACTCCATTGTCACGGCGAGTTCGGGAAAGTACGAAGTTCTCGGTGAGGTCCCGGAGTCGTGTGATGCTCTGTCGAGCAGACGGTGTTGATGCAAAAGCTCGCCGTTGATCATGAAATGCCTGATCAGATTTTCGGTGAGGGAAAGTCGAAGTTCGCCTATTTTTTCTCTCCAATCCTATTTCCCGATGAATCCATAAAAACAACAGTGAAATGGTCCAACCTTCGTCAGGTCTAGAGATATGAATGAAAAAAGAAACTTCAAATGAACACCGAAGTGATCTGCTGACGTTTAATCGACGTTTGACCGGGACGTGGACGAAGTTCGGTGGGTCATCTCAGGAAAGTCATCCCTCTACCTAATAATAATGGAGCAGTTTATCCACAAGTCAGCGTCGCGTATTACAATACATAAATAAATACAATATACGGTCGAAGCATAACACGAAACGGCCGTTTTCACGCGGTCAGTGTACGAGGCTTGACATCGAGGGCACACACGGGCATTTTGTTAGGTGAACAATTCGACAATCTTCACCGCAGAACTATACCGGAGAAAAGCTTCGACACGCAACTCTCCTTTGAAATACTCCGCCAGGATTTGGGATCTGCAGGACATATTTTTGCCTTGGGGATCACAATCATCGGGCCATTTCCACACTTGTACGGAATTCTGCCCTGTTCAAGGCAACGGTTCAACAATATTTCCCAGTGTGGGATGGATGTGCTCATTTTAGATGCCGTCTGACCCGCAAGCCTTGTTTTCCTGGAGGGACTGAAATGCTTCGTAGATTTCTCGAACTGAGAATGATCTTCCTAGATCTTCCCTCCAGAGTATTTCTTCGTCGCCGAACATCTACCTCATATTACGTGCATATCGCTTGCATGTTCCCGTGCATAAAGTTTCGGGCCCTGATGATACGCGGCCACATCGCCAAACACAAAAGACTGGGCGCGAAAATTCTCTGAGAAATTGAGCAACGGGAGGTGGAAGAAGGATCTATTGTGTTAAGTTTAATAAAAATACAGAGTGTCTCGCAACCAGATGGCGGCTTCCGTGCTTCGTCCCTCTCCATTCGGTGATCGTCATTCCGCTTGTGTAGAAGACTCCGTGATCGTTGTACGCCGTTTGTCTCCTCTGTCATCATTTGAACATGTCCTGTTCGGAGTTTTTGCCCGTGGGGCCTCAAATGAGTGGATTCGACTGCAGTAGAGTAACAAACATTCGTCTCCCGCACCCGGCAGCCAGCGAAATGTAATGAGTTGCGGTGGCTCGAAATACAATCATGAGCTATTTAGGTATTTGGCATCGCAGTGAAAAGATGAGATTCTGAAAATCTGTCGGACTACTCGCTTCCAGCCATGCTCGTCCGTTTAGGCTGGAAAATTCCAATTAATCACTGAATATTTGAGTGTGAAAGCCGCCTATCTTCGTTGCCCGAGTAGACGATAGCTGTTTTAGGGAGGAAGTCTGCTTATGAGAGTGTTTAGCTCTGTGGCCGTTTCATTATATTCGCTATTTTGTTTCCTGTCGCTAGACAGCCTGATAAGCAACATAGAATAATGAGGGGGAAGTTATCGAGTGAAGAATTGAAACATTTCGACTTTTGCGAGATCCAGCGCTCAACAACATCGTTCCCGCATTTCTCTTTCAGGAGAAGCCGCGGGAAACATCATGGTTGCAAGATGACGTGATCTCGGGAAATACTTTTGATAAATTATTATTCATTCTTTCTAACGAAATTCCGTTCCGCCATGGACGCTTATAGGAGTTTTGGGAGCATTCCGGGCTGAATGCGAAACATTTCACGATTGGATATCGAATCGTTCAGGCATTATTCATTAATCACCCCCCATCAATCCATGGATAAATTGATCGAAGGCCGAAAGTTCGATAATAATATTTGCTCAACAAAGTCGTGGGCTGGAACGATCCGGCACTATTTCACCAAATATTCAATTTGAATTTCAACGCCTTTATTGAAGGGATATGTAACAATAACAGAAAGCGATTTACAGAGATCTATAAGAAGAAGCACACAAGTTTACCGTTTCATATTGATTGATGGATGTTGAAAAATGATCAATGCTTGAACTCCCAAGCTTCAGTGATGATTGAAATGCTCTATGAGAGAGCCGCCGCGACGGTGTAGTGGCCAAATTCGCTGAAATGGGTGAGAAAAACGAAAGTCAAAGCCTCGGTATCTTGAGAAAAGCATGATGTTCCCCGATGGTTTCCAGCTAGCGATGAGTTAGCTACCGCGCATGTTCTATCTTTCGGGTTCTGCGAGCTCCGCCAATGTCCAAGATGAATCCGTTCCGACTTCCAGAGTTTGAAAAGTGTCAGAAGAACATTGCGCCCCTCGGCGATTTCGGTCTTCCGACACATGATGTGTTGGCGGCAGCAACTGACGGCGCCTCCGCGCAGTTGATTTGATGAACGTCGAAAGACAGAAATGCTTTGCCCACGGGCTAAATTTGGTGGTCGAAAAACCCGTCCACGGCCGGACGGCTTCGGCCTTCGACTTGTTGGTGCTCGAACCCCCGAGTCCCGAATCTGATGACGAGATAGAAGAGGAGCAGGACGAGCTCGCGATGGAGGAATGAATCAAATCAGAAAGAGAGGACGACGTCGAGACGACTTCAGACAGCGAAGAATCTTCAGAGAGCAACTGACGGCAACGGTGAATATCGGTGAAGCTCTTGAGCGTCTTCGGAAAAAAACGCGAGATTTCCGCAAAAGAACCAATCTCATGACTCATGAGTGAGATCCGCCGGTTGACTGCTCGCGGAGACTACAATGGACGGGCACTGCTCGTCAAAATCAAGTGTGAAGCCAGATGGAACTCAAATTTGCTGAGACTACGCTGACACAGGGGCGGACCGTGCCCAAGTGCCGCCCGGGGCGGATGTGAATTTTGCCGCCCGGGGCGAATGGAAATTTTGCCGCCCCAGATGCGATTCAACGGATATTGAAATGATCGATCGGCTACTTTTTCTCATTTCATTCTAACTGCGAGTTTCTCGGAAATCACATGCACCCAAAAGCGAAACGAAATCGCTATTGAGTGAACTTCAACGGTACGCAAAAATAGAACGCTTGATCTCCTGGCTCGGAGCGGCAGGCCGGAGTCTACAGGCCCCAGAAATGCCGCCCCGGGAGAGGTGCCGCCCGGGGTGGACCGCCCCGGGCGGAATCACCCGCCGACATCAGTACAGGCAGAGAGAGACTTCGGCTCTGTCAAATTGTTGGACGAGAAGCGCCCGAGAACGAAACCAAGCACTCTTGACGACAGATTCTTCTTGCGAAAATCATTCAATCACGGACTCAAGTGATTGCCATGAGGCAAGTCGGCAAGTTTGATATCCTCATGCGATCTAATGCCATCTTACTCCAAATAATAAAGTTGTCAGGAACGAGGTTACTCCATCGCCCTCTCTCCGCCAAAGATATCGGTTGGAGATTCGAGAAACAGAGATGTCGCTTTCTTGCCCATAGAACAGCGCGTCTCAAACGAGATTTCTATGAGAGTCATTGCGAAATGACTCTACCATACCCGAATTTACTCTCTGAATCGTTTGCGGTTATAACCGCAGTTATGAGGATGCGGTCATTCGCAAATCCTAGTTGTGATATACTCCAAGTCAGAATGCACGGACGGCTGAAAATTCCAAACAACTCCTCGTGACGTCGTCGGTTCCATTTGACGCTCAATTCCGGACAAGCGGATATGGTTTCAAGAATCCATTTTTCGTTTAAGAGTCAACTGCGCAAGCTCGTGGTCTCCTCCCCTTTTTTGAACTTTCGGAAAGCTTTATAAGGGACATATCCGGTTCACAAAGCACAGCTCATCAATCACAGTCAATGGAAAACCATGCAGTTCTTCTCAATCTTCTCGTCCGTAGCAGTCGTCTTCTTGGCGAACCTCGGAACCTCTTCTGGTAAGCTCAGCCCTTCTGTGCCATTTGAATTTCCCTGCTAATTATCATCCAAAGTATCCCTCGGAAGCGTTCCCGTCAGTGATTGGTTCAAAGCTCCTTACAGCAAGGAATACGGCATTCGAGGCATAGCAAGGAATAAGCATCACGAGGAATGCGGTGGACAAAGCCAGATCGCTCAAGCGCGTGTTCGTAACCGTCGTTCGCAGATATGTTTTGATGAGTTTGAGGCAACCTTTTAAAGATACTCAATGTTCTCCAGGATTCTACGGCCGACAGATGTGTTGAGGTCAAACGAAGAGATCACCGAGCGCAAGATTCTCAACTTGGTCGCATCTGTCTTCGATCCGTTCAGGTGTTGGACCCCGCGAACACCTCTGGTTGCCGAGGCTCGAGCTCATGGCATCTATCATCGCCGTACGTCCTGAAAATTTTCTCTGTTGAGCGACTGAACATAAAATTCGACGGGTCCGCTCTGATCGTCCACCACTGGGCGACGGAGAGCAACGCGGGAAATCGGAAGGCCGTCGCCTACAACGTTCTCGACGAGATTCGGCGGAGTTCGTCGCGGGAGCACTGGTTCCACATAGAAGGCAAGTCAAATGTCTCTGACTTGGCGATGAACAGGTTGCTAACATCTAGCTATAGTTGATGGAATGGCCCGGAGTGGCGTAAGCTGCCTGAAATCAAGAATCCCATCTCGCAACTCCGAAGTGCACTCGTCGACATGACCTCAGTTGGTCAGGAGGACAAGTGATCGGTGGCCCGCGGTGCAGCAACGCTGAGCAAGCTATCGATGCTCTCGAGTTCCTAGCTCACTACGCACCTAGTGTGATTCCGCGCGGATCTACAAATATACATAGGTTTATTTATTGGCACTCAGAAGATGGATCCGGTATTCAGGATCGTCCCCGATTCGTTCAGCATCAGGTGCGATCAAGAGGTAGCTCCGTCAGTCGAAAATCCTACATGCGTTTTTGGGGAATAATCTGTTCCTCTCGGTGCACTTGAAGGCCTCGAGAAATGGCGGTGTGTGAGACACACCCTTATTTACTCTCATGAAACTTAAAGGGTGAGATTTTCGTTTAGTAAAAACTTCGTGGAAGGTTTTCGAATCTAACGCGGAACACCAAGGATATGCTATGGCGACGAAGAACAGCTGCTCTGGTGTGAGACAGGGAACTCCGAGGAGCGTGGGATTCTTTCCGTGAGTGATTTCTTACCACGCTTCGAAGACGATTTGGAATGAGTTGTGGTCTGCGACAGTCTCGAGAATGACGTCCGAACCTTTTAGAGGTACCCCATTCACGAATGGACTCGGTAAGTCGAATTCGTTCGCCAAACACATGAACCTTCGCTGTGAAATAACTCTCTGATCACTTTTTTGGCATGGAAGCGGAAAACCCTGAAGAGGATGCCTCGTCAGTCAATGCCGCTCGGCTCAAGCAGAACTCACATGGAATTCGTCCCCCACATCTTCCGACCACAAGCCTAAAGGAGTCCCAAGTGGACTAAATGATGAACCCAAGAACCCGAACCCGTGTCCGATCTCGTGGGCCAAGATGAAACCAAAGCTCGCGATCATTTGTGCCAGATCCTGAGTTTCGTCGTAGAAAGGGAACGCGAACATGGTGCTCGGGGCTATGAGTGTGTTCAAGGGACCCACGTGGAATACGTTTACGGCCTACAAAAGGAACGTGTGGTTATGGATTGGTCAGATTGCAGTGAAATGATTGTTTTCTGATTAATTCCAAACAACGGGATTTCGAGACTGTACTTTCTCGTCAAAGCAGACGATATGAAGCGCCGAACACAAAATCTTACAGGTGATGTTCCTATGGCTTTAAAGGACGGCCAGTGATGACGATTCCTCACTGCAGGACGGTATAGAACTGAGAACTGAGTTTCTGTACCAACTCGTGACAAACGGAGTTCGTTCTCGAAGAGATTCGCCGTCAACGTGGTTTCGAATTCCACTGTTTCGTAATGATGAAAATGATATGGAGATCCTATGTGGTCGATCATCCCAGCTACTTTCTTGAGAAGCTCGAGCTTCGTATCAGGATCTATCCAATCCTGTCTCCTGAGGATCTGTAGAACGCGAGATTACGCGCGGATCTGAAATATTCTCAGGCAACAAACAACTACCGATCGATGCCATTTGACGACTCCAAACGTTCCATGACAAACCTTCGCGAAGCTGAGTTTTACCACCGAGATCAGGTAGCTTGTTTTGATACTNTGAATTTCAACGCCTTTATTGAAGGGATATGTAACAATAACAGAAAGCGATTTACAGAGATCTATAAGAAGAAGCACACAAGTTTACCGTTTCATATTGATTGATGGATGTTGAAAAATGATCAATGCTTGAACTCCCAAGCTTCAGTGATGATTGAAATGCTCTATGAGAGAGCCGCCGCGACGGTGTAGTGGCCAAATTCGCTGAAATGGGTGAGAAAAACGAAAGTCAAAGCCTCGGTATCTTGAGAAAAGCATGATGTTCCCCGATGGTTTCCAGCTAGCGATGAGTTAGCTACCGCGCATGTTCTATCTTTCGGGTTCTGCGAGCTCCGCCAATGTCCAAGATGAATCCGTTCCGACTTCCAGAGTTTGAAAAGTGTCAGAAGAACATTGCGCCCCTCGGCGATTTCGGTCTTCCGACACATGATGTGTTGGCGGCAGCAACTGACGGCGCCTCCGCGCAGTTGATTTGATGAACGTCGAAAGACAGAAATGCTTTGCCCACGGGCTAAATTTGGTGGTCGAAAAACCCGTCCACGGCCGGACGGCTTCGGCCTTCGACTTGTTGGTGCTCGAACCCCCGAGTCCCGAATCTGATGACGAGATAGAAGAGGAGCAGGACGAGCTCGCGATGGAGGAATGAATCAAATCAGAAAGAGAGGACGACGTCGAGACGACTTCAGACAGCGAAGAATCTTCAGAGAGCAACTGACGGCAACGGTGAATATCGGTGAAGCTCTTGAGCGTCTTCGGAAAAAAACGCGAGATTTCCGCAAAAGAACCAATCTCATGACTCATGAGTGAGATCCGCCGGTTGACTGCTCGCGGAGACTACAATGGACGGGCACTGCTCGTCAAAATCAAGTGTGAAGCCAGATGGAACTCAAATTTGCTGAGACTACGCTGACACAGGGGCGGACCGTGCCCAAGTGCCGCCCGGGGCGGATGTGAATTTTGCCGCCCGGGGCGAATGGAAATTTTGCCGCCCCAGATGCGATTCAACGGATATTGAAATGATCGATCGGCTACTTTTTCTCATTTCATTCTAACTGCGAGTTTCTCGGAAATCACATGCACCCAAAAGCGAAACGAAATCGCTATTGAGTGAACTTCAACGGTACGCAAAAATAGAACGCTTGATCTCCTGGCTCGGAGCGGCAGGCCGGAGTCTACAGGCCCCAGAAATGCCGCCCCGGGAGAGGTGCCGCCCGGGGAGGACCGCCCCGGGCGGAATCACCCGCCGACATCAGTACAGGCAGAGAGAGACTTCGGCTCTGTCAAATTGTTGGACGAGAAGCGCCCGAGAACGAAACCAAGCACTCTTGACGACAGATTCTTCTTGCGAAAATCATTCAATCACGGACTCAAGTGATTGCCATGAGGCAAGTCGGCAAGTTTGATATCCTCATGCGATCTAATGCCATCTTACTCCAAATAATAAAGTTGTCAGGAACGAGGTTTCTCCATCGCCCTCTCTCCGCCAAAGATATCGGTTGGAGATTCGAGAAACAGAGATGTCGCTTTCTTGCCCATAGAACAGCGCGTCTCAAACGAGATTTCTATGAGAGTCATTGCGAAATGACTCTACCATACCCGAATTTACTCTCTGAATCGTTTGCGGTTATAACCGCAGTTATGAGGATGCGGTCATTCGCAAATCCTAGTTGTGATATACTCCAAGTCAGAATGCACGGACGGCTGAAAATTCCAAACAACTCCTCGTGACGTCGTCGGTTCCATTTGACGCTCAATTCCGGACAAGCGGATATGGTTTCAAGAATCCATTTTTCGTTTAAGAGTCAACTGCGCAAGCTCGTGGTCTCCTCCCCTTTTTTGAACTTTCGGAAAGCTTTATAAGGGACATATCCGGTTCACAAAGCACAGCTCATCAATCACAGTCAATGGAAAACCATGCAGTTCTTCTCAATCTTCTCGTCCGTAGCAGTCGTCTTCTTGGCGAACCTCGGAACCTCTTCTGGTAAGCTCAGCCCTTCTGTGCCATTTGAATTTCCCTGCTAATTATCATCCAAAGTATCCCTCGGAAGCGTTCCCGTCAGTGATTGGTTCAAAGCTCCTTACAGCAAGGAATACGGCATTCGAGGCATAGCAAGGAATAAGCATCACGAGGAATGCGGTGGACAAAGCCAGATCGCTCAAGCGCGTGTTCGTAACCGTCGTTCGCAGATATGTTTTGATGAGTTTGAGGCAACCTTTTAAAGATACTCAATGTTCTCCAGGATTCTACGGCCGACAGATGTGTTGAGGTCAAACGAAGAGATCACCGAGCGCAAGATTCTCAACTTGGTCGCATCTGTCTTCGATCCGTTCAGGTGTTGGACCCCGCGAACACCTCTGGTTGCCGAGGCTCGAGCTCATGGCATCTATCATCGCCGTACGTCCTGAAAATTTTCTCTGTTGAGCGACTGAACATAAAATTCGACGGGTCCGCTCTGATCGTCCACCACTGGGCGACGGAGAGCAACGCGGGAAATCGGAAGGCCGTCGCCTACAACGTTCTCGACGAGATTCGGCGGAGTTCGTCGCGGGAGCACTGGTTCCACATAGAAGGCAAGTCAAATGTCTCTGACTTGGCGATGAACAGGTTGCTAACATCTAGCTATAGTTGATGGAATGGCCCGGAGTGGCGTAAGCTGCCTGAAATCAAGAATCCCATCTCGCAACTCCGAAGTGCACTCGTCGACATGACCTCAGTTGGTCAGGAGGACAAGTGATCGGTGGCCCGCGGTGCAGCAACGCTGAGCAAGCTATCGATGCTCTCGAGTTCCTAGCTCACTACGCACCTAGTGTGATTCCGCGCGGATCTACAAATATACATAGGTTTATTTATTGGCACTCAGAAGATGGATCCGGTATTCAGGATCGTCCCCGATTCGTTCAGCATCAGGTGCGATCAAGAGGTAGCTCCGTCAGTCGAAAATCCTACATGCGTTTTTGGGGAATAATCTGTTCCTCTCGGTGCACTTGAAGGCCTCGAGAAATGGCGGTGTGTGAGACACACCCTTATTTACTCTCATGAAACTTAAAGGGTGAGATTTTCGTTTAGTAAAAACTTCGTGGAAGGTTTTCGAATCTAACGCGGAACACCAAGGATATGCTATGGCGACGAAGAACAGCTGCTCTGGTGTGAGACAGGGAACTCCGAGGAGCGTGGGATTCTTTCCGTGAGTGATTTCTTTCCACGCTTCGAAGACGATTTGGAATGAGTTGTGGTCTGCGACAGTCTCGAGAATGACGTCCGAACCTTTTAGAGGTACCCCATTCACGAATGGACTCGGTAAGTCGAATTCGTTCGCCAAACACATGAACCTTCGCTGTGAAATAACTCTCTGATCACTTTTTTGGCATGGAAGCGGAAAACCCTGAAGAGGATGCCTCGTCAGTCAATGCCGCTCGGCTCAAGCAGAACTCACATGGAATTCGTCCCCCACATCTTCCGACCACAAGCCTAAAGGAGTCCCAAGTGGACTAAATGATGAACCCAAGAACCCGAACCCGTGTCCGATCTCGTGGGCCAAGATGAAACCAAAGCTCGCGATCATTTGTGCCAGATCCTGAGTTTCGTCGTAGAAAGGGAACGCGAACATGGTGCTCGGGGCTATGAGTGTGTTCAAGGGACCCACGTGGAATACGTTTACGGCCTACAAAAGGAACGTGTGGTTATGGATTGGTCAGATTGCAGTGAAATGATTGTTTTCTGATTAATTCCAAACAACGGGATTTCGAGACTGTACTTTCTCGTCAAAGCAGACGATATGAAGCGCCGAACACAAAATCTTACAGGTGATGTTCCTATGGCTTTAAAGGACGGCCAGTGATGACGATTCCTCACTGCAGGACGGTATAGAACTGAGAACTGAGTTTCTGTACCAACTCGTGACAAACGGAGTTCGTTCTCGAAGAGATTCGCCGTCAACGTGGTTTCGAATTCCACTGTTTCGTAATGATGAAAATGATATGGAGATCCTATGTGGTCGATCATCCCAGCTACTTTCTTGAGAAGCTCGAGCTTCGTATCAGGATCTATCCAATCCTGTCTCCTGAGGATCTGTAGAACGCGAGATTACGCGCGGATCTGAAATATTCTCAGGCAACAAACAACTACCGATCGATGCCATTTGACGACTCCAAACGTTCCATGACGAACCTTCGCGAAGCTGAGTTTTACCACCGAGATCAGGTAGCTTGTTTTGATACTTGTATACTCAGTGCTCAATAGCCTCTCGAGGACGGAAAAGTAAGACAAAGGCAATATGTCGCGGGTCTGCAATGCAAATGAGAATCTCAAACTATTCGGCATGGAAGTAGAAGCAATCGATGAAGTACCCAAGCCAGAAGTCCGGAATGCAGCAAGTGAAGGATTACAAAACTCACGGCTTGAAGGCAAGATGACACGCTGGATGTGTCACAATGGCCCTCAATGCAGGCCAATCGCCCCGCTTCACCGCCGATGGACGGTCCCAGTTTCCTCAGAAGGATCAGACCCAGATAATCCTGGAAAACGGTTCTCAAATCTCTATCCTTGTAGAGTTTCAGATAGGCGATCACAGTAAAGGTACAAGCGTGAAGCGTAGTGTTGCCCTCGAGGACGATGAAATCTCCCATGAAGTCATCGAGCAATTCAGCCAAGTCTTCACCAGTCGCAATTTTCAGTTCGTCAAGCCTCCATTCATCCATATATTCCATACATGAGTTCACACGAATCGTTTGCAAATGCCGAAACAGTCGTGAGACCGTGGCCCAATTTCGGTAAATTCGATACTGTTTCTCGACGTCAAAGTCGGGAATGCCAAGACTTCTTGTCACCTCTCGCAGCCAAGGCGAGGCACGATAAATCGAAAGATCGAATATAGTTTGGCGTACATTTTCAAGTTCCTCCCGTATCGATTTTATGAAAACATCGAATGCCGCCCGATTGAAAGTTTTTGCTGTTTGGGTTTGCGCCTCCAGGCTGTACATGAATACGTTCATTGCGGCCCCCATCAGATTCGCTGTGTCTTTGTTCAGGTGAGGTTTGATTGAAATAAATGGCTGGGCCAAACGCAGGCCGTATTCCAATTCTACTTTCAGCGGTCCGTACACTGAGGAGTTTACCGGAGTATCTTGAAACCAATCGATTCCGAGCTCCGCAAACAGCCCCTTCAGTAGCTCAAGAGCGTGAGCGGAGTGCTCCATTGAGTTCACATTGACGCAGCTGTCGAAAAACTTGAAAACTTCGTATTCAGAGTCACGAATCTCCTCGGTTTTGGTTTCGTCGTGAATCAATTCTCGGACCTCTTTCATACGTTCGAAGAAGATAGAGTCAAGCGCGAGTTGGACTCTCCGGAAGCTCGAAGGCACGGATGCAGCGGCATCACCGGCTGATCTCAAGAAAGTATGCAGATAGCCGTCACACACGTATAGATAGAAATCGTCACACGGGTCCACCGAAAGGTTGATAGATCTTCGATACGCCGCCCCCCAGAACTCAGAAGCAGAGCGTGGCATTTCGGACTTCGATACTTTCGGCAGCTTCACAATATCACTCTCTTTGTCAATGCTCGATGGATCTGGCCACTCGATATCCTTAGAAGGTACATTCATTATACTGAGGCAAGTCACAAGCAACCACACAAGAATGACCGAAATGAAACACTGCCAGACAGTACAGTTGAAGTAGTGTTGATAGTCCTTCAGAGGACCCACTTGTTCGATCACAGCCACTCGAGGCACAGGAGCTGTCGGTCCCGTGGGCCTGCTATCTACTGATGTGCGAGGCTGAGCATCTGTGAGGTTGAACTGGTCACTCTTTCGATCGGGTTCTCCGACCGTCAATTCAGGAGACCCTGAATGGGATGATGACTTTGAGAGCTTTTCCAAATCTGGGTCCCTTGAATCAAGTTCGATGAGCGACATGAAGAGCTCTCCCTCGTGGTCATCGACTACACTCCATTGTCACGGCGAGTTCGGGAAAGTACGAAGTTCTCGGTGAGGTCCCGGAGTCGTGTGATGCTCTGTCGAGCAGACGGTGTTGATGCAAAAGCTCGCCGATGATGATATGCCTTCTCAGATTTCCGGAGATGGAAAGTCAAAATCGTTCGCCCATCTTTTCTCTCCAAATCTTGTCTTCCCTGGAGTCCATAAAAAGAACACTGAAATGGTGTAGCATTAGTCAGGTCTCGAAAGATGAGCATCGAAGTGATCTGCTGACGAAGCGTGCAGTGTGACCGGGACGTGGACGAAGTTCGGTGTGTCATTTCGGGAAACTCATCTCTCTACCTAAAGATGAGCGATCTTTTTCCATGGAGTTCGCTCCCTCAATTCGCGGAGCCGGATATCAAGAATTGATCAGCACTGATAATAATTCGAGGTGAATGTACCAATAATGGAACAGTGACCAGTTTTTGGGCACGATGTGTAGACATCAGACATGCACCCCGTAGTTCAATGGTTTTTTTATTCATTCGAAAAATTCGATCTCGAGTCCCATGGGGCCAGCGCGCATGCGCATGGGGCCTTTCACGTCGAACTGCCACTGCGCTGAACTTGTGGAATTTAGTTTCCTCAGTTTCAATGATTCGGAGTGCGTTCGAATCGAAATCCGAACTCAAAATTGTTATCAAGAACTTCCATCAATTCGAACTTCCATCAAGGTTCGATTCCTTGAATGTTTCAAAACAGGCCACAGCCTGCTTCAAAAGTGATCAGAGAATGTCTCATGAGTGCACAGAGATTGTTTGCTGACAGATCAGCAAACATTTTGCTTCAAATACAGAGAAGTGAAACTCCATGAGCCTTTTTCTCGGAGCCGAATGTCTTAGACTAGTTCTAATATGAAAAAGAGCACTTTATCCCCATTGCTTTCCAAGTTATCGGCGCTTCTGTGATGAGTGTCTTGTAACTGGTACTTAGCAGAGTTTCCACTTGTGTTTCATGACTATCATACGGTTCATTTGGTCGTCCTTGTTTCCTGCTGCGAGCGGGAACTAGCTCGATCAGTCGAAGATTCTACAGGGGTTCTCAGGGTACAATCGTTTCTTCTTCGTACACTTGAAAGCCTCTAGGAATGCCGGCGTGTGCGAAAGCCCTTTATTGATCCTGATGAAGTTCATGGGATGCTCGCGGGTTTCGTGAAACGTATTCCAGAAGACCCCTGAAGATAACGCGGAACACCAAGGATATGCCATTATCACGAAGAACATTTGTTTCGGTGTGAGACAGGGAACTCCGGGGAACTTCAGATTTCTCCCTTCGGTCATTTCATCCCAGGCTTCGGAGATGACTTGGAGCGCGTTGTGGTCTGCAGATGTCTCCCGAATGAAATCTGAACCACTCAAATTAGGACCTTTGAAGGGATTCCTCATGTTGAATTCCGGAATCAAACACGAGAGTCTTTTCTGCGAATTCCTTCCAAAGTTATTTTTCCATCATAATAATGAGACTGATTGTGAGAATTTCCAGATGGAGCCATCTTGCACAAGGTGTCGCGAATACTTCAGGAGGGACTCACCTTGAACGCGGATTTCGTTTCGGGAGACCACAGCTTCTCTGCTTTCCCACTCGGGCCAAAAAACGAACCAAATAGACCGAAACCATGTCCGATCTCATGAGCCAGGACGAAACCGAAGCTCGCTGTCACCTGCGCAACGTCCAGAGTCTCATCGTACATGGGGAAAACGAACATAGTGCTCGGAGACAGGAGGGAGTTCAAGAAATTCACATGATACGCGTTCACGTCCTACGAGGGAAACGCGGTTAACAGTCGCAGCCACTTCCCGTCCGTTGACAGAGAACATTGAATGTCTCCTCGAGCAAAAGATTAGAAGCTACCGAGCGGAGCATCTTACGGGTAGTGCTCCGATGTGCTCGAAGGGCGGCCAGTGGTGGCTCTCCCGCACAGCCGGGCGCAGTAGTTCAGAATATTGAGCGTCTCTTCCAGCTTTTGACAAGCGGAGTATGTTTTCAAAATAGTTCGGAGTGAACACAGTCGCGAATTCGGTTGTTCCGAAGTGATCTAGATGAGGTGGAGAACCGATGTGGTCAACCATGCCAGCCGCCTTCTTGAGAAGATTCAACTTCGACTCAGGATCTATCCATTCCTGTCTTTTGAGCACCTGAGGAGCACGAGGAGAGCAACTGATAGATAGATAGTTGGTCTCTCGAGGACTCGAAAACCGCTTCAAGAGAATTTCCGTTTTCAATCGAGACATCTGACAACACACCTGTGCATAATGAAGTTTGAGAGTGGCGATCATGTAGCGCATTCTCGTTTTCGTGTAATCCGTGCTCACCAGTCTCTGAATCATTGACAAGAAGGAATGAGGCAGTTTTTCGCGGGTCTGCAATTCAGTAAAACGAGAATTAGAATATCCTGAAATTTTTGCGTTTCGCATTCAGGATAAGGATCGAAGTAATGACAACTCACATATTTGAGGCAGGTGGCCTCGTTCAGTTTCTTGCACTTGAACATTCCGCAGGTGGTTCGGCTCGCCTCCTTGCCGACAAACTCAGCGTATTGGATTATGAGATACACGGCCAGATGATCTTGGAAAATTTGTCTGAAATTCGGATCGCTGTAGAATTGCAAACAGGTCATTGCAGTAAAGGTGCAAGCTTGGACGGTGGTGTTGCTCTCGAGGCCGACGAAATCTCCCATGAACTCTCCGAGCAGCTCAGTCAGGTTTCCACCCGTCGCCATCCCCAGCTCGCCCAGGCTCCACTCGTCAACGTGCGTTTCACAAGAGGGCTCCCGGCGTTGCGGTTTGATCAGAAGCCGGTAGAACCCGTTCACTAGGGCCCAGTGCTTATGGACTCGGAGCTCGGTTTCTGAGTCGAAGTCAGGGAGGCCAAGAATGCATCTGATCTCTCGAAACTCACGGCGGGATATTATGTTCCGAGCCTGAACCAGATCACTGTTATTTATCGAGAACGTTTGTCGCAATTCATAAACGAAAGTTTCGAAGTCTCCCTTGTTGAAAGTTTTGGCGGTTTGCGTCCGCGGCTCGTATCCGAACGGGAAATCGTTCGCCACTTCCATCATCAAATGCGCTGAGTCTTTGTTCACATGAGGGAAGATAGAAACCAGAGGACGACCCAAAACCAGGCCGAATTCCACTCTTCCTCTCAGCTGTCCGTACACGGAAGAATCATTTGCTGAGGGATCTTGAAACCAATCGATGCCGAGGTCTGCGAACAGTTTCTTCAGCCTTTCACGAGAAAAAGCGAAATTTTCCGCTGAGTCCGAGTTGACGCAGCTGTCGAAAAACTTGAAAACTTCGTATTCAGAGTCACGAATCTCCTCGGTTTTGGTTTCGTCGTGAATCAATTTCCGGATGACGTCGATGCGCTCGAGAAACAGAGACTTCAGAGCGAGTTCGATTCTCCCAAATGACGAAACTGTGGATGCGGCGGCGTCGCCGGCTGAAGTCACGAACGTTTGCAGATACCCGTCGCACACGTATCGGAAAAAGTCGTCGCATGGCTCTACTGAAAGGTTGATGGATCTTTTGTATATTTCTCCCCAGAGTTCAGCAGCGGAGTGGGGAATAGCCGACTCCGACACTTTCGGAAGCTTCACAAACTCGCTCCGGCTCGATGGATCTGGCCACTCGATATCCTTAGAAGGTACATTCACTATACTGAGGCAAGTCACAAGCAACCACACAAGAATGACCGAAATGAAACACTGCCAGACAGTACAGTTGAAGTAGTGTTGATAGTCCTTCAGAGGACCCACTTGTTCGATCACAGCCACTCGAGGCACAGGAGCTGTCGGTCCCGTGGGCCTGCTATCTACTGATGTGCGAGGCTGAGCATCTGTGAGGTTGAACTGGTCACTCTTTCGATCGGGTTCTCCGACCGTCAACTCAGGAGACCCTGAATGGGATGATGACTTTGAGAGCTTTTCCAAATCTGGGTCC
>JAJSRV010000104.1:144071-209624 GCA_021527715.1 Neoseiulus cucumeris
TATGAAATGGTAAGATCACCTCAATCTGCCTCAATCGCGCTTGGATCATCCGGAAGATGCCGACTGGAGTTGAAGCAGAAGATCAAAACTCAGCAAAACGTTCACTTTCCTCGTGGGGGAGGCTGTGGCTTTGTAGACTCGGGTCATACTCTTCCAGAGCCCCGACATCTGAACGATGTGCACGCTCTGGAAGTTTGATACAAAACCTGAGCTCAGTGGTTCGTTCGAGTTCTCCACCGCTGCTCTGAGGGTGAGCCGAATGTTCAAGAAATCGTTTCTGACTTCCTCGGAATAGTGTTTGAAGAGATTTGAGCATTCACAGATGCCTCGCTTTGTCGTTTTTATGAGCACGGTGCTGACCGTGGGTGACCGTCACGCGCGAGAGAGGAACGGCTTCGTTTCAAACAAGGGCATCTTCAGGTCCCTTCGTCGAGTCTCAGCTGACGGGCAAAGTAGTTCTACCGATCCGAAGACATCCACCGCGGTACGACCCCCTACGAAGATGGGGCCAAAGTTCCTCGGCTGGTGGTCTACGTTTGAGTGTTCGTATGTGCTTCTATTCAAATATTACGAATCTTATCGCACACCTTCCCTTCTTTTTGTCTCAACAGATGAGTCTGCATCGAACTAGATAGCACTTGCGTGGCTCTGCAGAAAAGAAGGATAAGAAGATAAAGTGGCGTTTGATTCGACCGCTGTCGTGATAGCTTTCGATGTACCAGAACTTTTCATTGATTCTTTTCACGGCATCTGTGTTCTTCGGCGCTGCTCCTTGAACACACAGCGATCAGTTCTCTTTTAAAGGATAGGGAGAACATCTCCGCGATACAAAACGAGAGTTACTAAGAAATGATTAACGCGGATGATGAATTTAACAAGGCGAAAAGTTGAGAACAAGTGAAAAAAACAAACGAAAAAGTGAGATGTCGGGAATCAGATTCAATTCGTAACTAATTAGGCTATTCCAAATGAACGGAGGAAGCCGCAAAGCTTATAAATGTTTCCGACTAACTGATAAGCGCTTTAGGAAGCCGTTCTCATTCCGATACGCGAATTCCTCAAAGTGGAAACTGCGGCTTTCGTCGCGCGCGCCTACAAAGAATAAATCCTTAATAAAATCAACAGCAAAACGTAGAAAAGTAATAAAAAAACAAAGAGCTGACTAAAAACCCTTCATAAGAACTTCCCGTGTACGGAACTGTTGGCGAATGTTCCGAATTCTTGGCTGTTCGACTAAACAGGGTTACGAGAAGAAATTAAAACGCTCATCTCGCGATTGTTTACCATAGTGCTTAGCAGTTTAATTAATTCCCTTCCCCGTGCGCGTGTGCGGATTCCAATTCAAATTTTTGAAATGGATACACTAATTTACCTCGCTGAAATTCCGAGATGGATTCTTGTTCCCCGAGTGGGGTTGTTGCAGAGGTGAAGCCGCTTCGCAAGAAGAAAGAGAATGGTTGAGATTGGACTCAAAGATTCGCCATCTTGGAGAGTCATGAGCGGAGATTAGAAATCGCGGCATTTGTCATTATTAGAGCGTGGAAGTTTAGGCATTATTCATTAATCAGCTTCCATCAATCCATGGATAAATTGATCGTATTTTGATTACTTCGATGATATTTGCCCAACAAAGTCATGGCCTGGAATAATCAGGCACTATTTGACCAAATATCCATCAATTCACATTGATTGATAGAGGTTCAAAAATGATTAATGCCTAAACTTCCAAGCTCTAATCATTATTATCAATGCCTCAATTTCTCGATTCCGGCGGGTATTACACACAATTCATCGATTGTATCCTTCGATCGATTGATGGACCCATGAATGGATGGTGATTGATGCAAAATATGCGACACCATCAAATTTGTCGCGGACTCTAAATGGAAAGAAGGAATGGAACAGAAGAAGTATCATTAATTTAAAGAGAACAAAAGCACATACGATAACATATACGACAACTCGAGGGGCAGCAGTGAACAACTCTGCAAATCAGGTTTTCTGTTAATACCAAAATGATCAGATAGCAAAGAAATGGTTAATAAAAAAATGAAGCAAAATCCAAATATGCAAGTTCCCGGAACTTTTCCTCCTTTTCCATAATCACTGATCAAAGTCACAGGTACGCGCTCTGCACATTTGATGTAACGGAACAGATGATAAGTGAAAGGTGTCCGACATTTTTCGTAAATTCAATCACAGAACTCCGGACGTTTTCGGGGAGAATAAAAGAACCAGCGGACGGGATCAAAACAGACGAGTCTCCCCCCGTAGATTGCATCGTCAAACAGATACACGGGACGCACCGCAAATTTCCGATATGGTTGATTTTATGGACGCCGGAGAAGAGTATCGAACCGCTGGTGCCTGACCGTAGCTTTCTCCTCTGCTCAAATAGAAGAAACGAGGAAAAAAAATCGAAGAAAACGGAACAATTTCCTCTCGAAGCCGTCGGTTTGGTTCCTACAGAAGAAGAAAACTGCTTGAAAGCGAACTTTTCGATTGATTTTTGATGATGTGGCCGCTTTGATTCATTCATCGTGGATTTGGGTTCAGACAGTTCGACGACAAGACTCGGGGGCAGAAGCAACATTAGGAGGGCAAGCATCGTCGACAGAAGACCTTTAGGTCGAATTAGAAAATCTTTTCTCGATTCCGCATTCGGTCTTCAACAACATTTAACGATAGGTCCACAATGTGCAGCCAAAGCCAACTTGTACAGAGCTCTGTCGTCTGAGTGCGGAACATGAAAACCAACTCCGAAGATTCGGTCGTGATTCGATTCGAACCGGCAGCTCGCCGGTCAATGAAACCGTGAAGGCGCGCATGTGGTCCCGCAACCACGTCTTAGACCACTAAGCTATCACCGCTGGTGTACGAGCATTATAAGATGGCCCAAAAAGAATCAGTGATCGAACATTGCAGAATTCCGCGAAAAGCCTCGTTTCCGGATTCCGTCTCAAGATTCCGACCGACCGCGGTCTGTGGCGCTGTAGGACGGGTACGTCTGTGCTCGCTCGCTCGCTCGCCGCGGCAACGGCTGTTAGAGAAGATTTACGTTACCCGATGGCGCCGTTTGCGGGAATGGATGGACCCGGGACCGCATGGACCCTGGCTGCTTTACGTTTGCCAGTAAAAACGCCGTCAAATTCACCGTAATTAAACCCATTCAGAGCTCCGCAGTATCGGCTTGCGTATCGACGCCGCAGCGCCGCGTTCGTATTTTCACGAAACCTACCTCAACGAGCGGGGTTGTCGACTTGTTTGCTTTCTTGAAGTATCCACTCGGCGGCGGGATCATCGATCAATTGTTGTAATTAGATTGTCGTGAAGTTTTCTCCAAAATGGCCGCGACCGAGTGAGCACCGAAATCACCGCCGCCAGTCGACACAGGAAGCGTTTGTTGAGACATCAGCCGTGCTTTGCATTTCTGAAAACATCCACTACGGAAGGAGTTCCGTGAAACACGAGATCGATCACGTGCTCTATTAGACGCCGGCTTTTCCAACGCGGCGATTGTTCGTTGAAAAATCCGCGTCCACCAACGTTCATGGTGAACAACTGCAGCTACTGCCGGGGGAACGGTCGCGAGATTTCCCTGAATTTCATTTAGATTGCGTGGCTGCATGCCTGGAAATCCTGTTGAGCGATCTCCTTTTTCGCGTCTTGGGAAGATGCGTCAGTCGCCGTACATTTTTCCGTGCGGTCGAGGAACGAAATGGAAAAACTCTTGATTTTTGAATTTCACTCTTGGTGTGATCAACTTTTCCACGCGGCTCTGAGAAGCTTAACATAGTCGGTGTTATTATCCGCTTTTCTGGTGATTCATTCGCTAGTGCGCGCGCGTGACCACAACAAGTCAAACAAGATTAAGATATGATTTTAGGTAAGAGAGTAATTCACGCACATGTCTAGAGCCTTGAAAGAGAGGCAGTCGCGAACTGTGAATCTCGAAAAATGATCGGGTTCACCATAAAACTACACTACGTCAAGATCCCCCATAAAACGAACCCCTCTCAGATGACAAGTCCTCCAGACAATCAACCTTCCTCCAATCCAACGCTTTCCACAAGATATGGTCCGAAAGACTCCATGATGACACTTGATGATAGCTGCGTTTGTCGAAATTTTAAAGAAAAGTTTTATTCAATGCTGGGAATCCAGAATCCATGAGCTTTTTGGAGCCTCTGCGTGGTTCTCATCTCAGAGGAGTCTCGCATCGTGACCTCAGAGTTAATGAGAAGTCAACGATGTCGTCCGATTACTTCGAAAACTAGCCAACTACACGACCAAGTCATCTAAATCGGGAAGTGGTAAGTGACAGAGTCGGAAAATTCAGAAAATCTTGAATCCCGAGATTCTGGTGTGGAAAATTTACATTCCTTACACACCCTGAGAGGTCAAAATGCATCGATTCCTGCGCGGAAGAATCATACTACACTTGTATGCAGCTGAGGTCGCCCTAGCTCATCATCAGTGGATACTCTCACATCTTGTCCTTTGATGTTCAGATTGATTTTTAGGATTTCGAAAAAGACTCCCTGATCCCCAGAAGGATTTTCGCGAGCTCATGACTAAGAATACAGTTGATTACTTTGCCTACTTTCGGGGTGGCTCGAAGGCCACAACTTCCCCACTGGAATCAGCTTAGGCAGTGATTTGTCTAACGTTCATGGCTCTTGAGTGGAAGGCGCCAATCACGGAACACTGACCAGACTTGGAACATCAGTCACCTTTTGGCAGACTGCAACGAAAAGTGTCCTGCATTCATAATGTTCTTTCCCGAAACTGGTTAATAGAGAGTTCGGGAAAGTTTGCTCCTTCTTAGGCCTCTGCTAGTTGAAGGCCGTGACAATTTGAAGGATCATAATCATCGACAGCTGAAGAGCGAGCGATCATCTCCTATCGCCAAGAGAGAAGAGCCAAGTCAACAAGGGAGGCAAGAGGTCCTCTGACACAATCTCGAGGAGAGACATGTCAGCTCAAGATGATCCTCATCATAATCATACTCCATGTACCGGATGGGAGTCTTAAGCGGGGTCGGGGTCCCCCACGGACAAGCGAGAACCACGCTAGCCACAAGTCCGGTCCTAGATCTCGAAGTGGAAGAGCACAATTTGTCCATGCGCCTTTCCGCAGTTTTCGATAATCGCTTCCATCGATTTGGCACTCTGTACGTACGGCGAAATTGCCCGTTGTTCCTCAAAAATGCGAAAACAGCGGTTAGTCGTCCATCAAAAAGCCCCGGCCACGTTCAAAGATCTTCTCGGGAATTTCGCTTCCTTTTTTTTCAAAATTTTCCTCCGTCGCGACCACTCTCTTCGCTTCCATCAACACCGTTGCGGCGATAGCGACAATGGCGATAGCAAGAACAAGGACAGAAACGTCCAATACCGCCGCGCCGACGCCACCGCGAAGACGACGTTTATAACAAGCGGTTTCAAACTACTTTCCCGAAACGCAATTGATCGAATCGAATTTGTAAACATCACTCTTTTCCTGCTCGTTTCTATATTTCTTCCTGCTCCGAGTAAACAGCTGCCGAGTGAATGAGTAAAGGAGTGAGTGATCGAGTGCTCGTTTGATACGAAGAGTGAGGTGCAGGCAGAAGCACGTCCGCTCAAGTGATGTTTGGATTCCGTTCGGATATAGTATCGCTTTTTGGGTTTTTTTTTCATTAAAAAAACTGCTGTCATTACCGTTTTCGGAGCCATTTTCTACCGGCTCGCTCGCTCACTCTCGAACTGACTTGGCAGTCGTTGAAAAGTGAAAGGCAAACTATCGACTGCGACGGAAGAATAAAAGAGCGAATTTTTTTACTACATTGATCGCGTCTTCGTTGTCCGCTGACTGCAATGCGATGATACAAAACAGGGGTCTGCCTATTTGCAGCAACACTTCTTCTTCACTGTAGTCGGTCGTCGTCGTCGTATCATTCGTTCGTCCCTTCCTTCCACTTCAAACGTCGGGATTTTTTTCTGCCGCAGCACCGCGCCGGTCGCCGTATTTTTTCAGTTTCCGAGAATTTGGAAGTGGATTTCACTTTCGGAATCCACGACCAATATTTGACTCTTGTTCAAGAATCGAAACTGGAATTTTTTCCTCCCTGGATTTCCAGAACAATGCCACCGGTGGCCCCGACAATCGAAACGATTCGAACTTCGAAGCCGAAAGTTTACACCTCCGTTCTCCAGGCCTCGGAAGTCGCTTCCGTGCAGAGACTCTAGGAGATCTGGAAAGGAGGAAAAACTTCGACGAAACGGCCCCTCCTAACCATGGTATCCTTGTTAGCGGAATCGACGATGACCGCGCCGCCGAAGAATCGCAAATGGCGACGCTGGCCAAACGATGCGCAATCAGGCATCGGCATCAACTGGTAGCAGCAGTTGTGGCGTTGGATGGGGCCGTTTGTATTCTAGTCAGTTGGTCGGGGCCATGCAGTTCCGTATGATTCATGGATGAGCCGCCGTATGTTCCGGTCGGCGAGGGTATTTAATTACTATTCAAACTTCGTCCACTTGAACGACTCACTACTACTCCGACGGAAACGGCGTTCCGTTCATTCATTATTTTTCATCGATTCAACGATGGCCAGCCGGTCAGTCACCGCGGTATCGTCAGTCGCCGATCTTCAACGGAATTACGTCGGCTTTCCACGATGCGTAAACTCTCGTACCGGAGAAGTTAACGTTTCAATTTAGCTCCATTCAATTCCGTTGATTCAATCTAGCGAACAGCTTTGACTGAAGCGGCCCACGAACAAATCTTAGCGTTTCACGTTCATTGATGAAGGTATACATATTTCGACGCAACGAGGAATTTCCGCGGAAATCACGAGATTCATCCTGCAAATATGAAGACTTGGACGAAGATCTGGCTTTTTCTGTTCTAGTGACGCCGAACACACACGTTTTCTAGGGTATATTTCATGACATATTCGTAGGTGCTAAGACGAGACTCGTCTTCGCAACGAACAAGGTGTGCGGTTGTGCCTCGCAGAACTATAAAGTGCCTTTGAGCTAGGGAAGCGCGTCAGAAGTGGCTTGAACCAGTTCAATAAAGAACTCCGGTCCAAGTAGGAACGCGCCCGATTTTTCTTATTTTTTATTAACTACTTATTCCCGTCTATAGGTGTTTTATTGATGCTGATCGATGAGGTGCCGGCGAGAAGCCTTAGTTTTTAACATGATAACGGAAGGCATCGATTGTCCTCTTTCTGGCAGGAGCATCGGCTCGATTCCTGATTCGATCGTCGGGAAAAAAGCATCTTCGGCCACGGAGGAAATCTAGCTTTTCCGAAGTTCCGGAACTTCGGAAGCCTAACACGAGTTTTGGTTCTTCAAAGGCGATGCAGAACCTCCTCAGAGGTGGGTCTACGTCAATTCACCGCGTGCCAAGATGGCGGCGCCCGAATTCGGCGGCTGTTCGGCTTTGAACCCCAGTGTCGCTAACGGCCCTAACCGACCCCCCGCTAAAACGGCGGGCATCGCCATCTTGATTTGACGCGCTCCCCTCAGAGGTCCAGCTGATCATCATCATCATCGGATTGGAGGATTCTTGTTCTGTTTGGGGTTTTTAAATTCTGTAAGCTTCTTTTCAGTTAGATTACTTCTGCGAAGAAGTAGCTGAAGCATCCGCTATCGCCACGAAGTCCATTTGTGGGGCGAGTCATTCATTTTATCTCAAACGACCCAAAAAACTATCGTTAGCTCAGCATACCGTTATTCAATGATGCTCCAAGCTTCACATTGTTCTGCTGTTCGATGACCCCGTCCTGACAAATCATCGATTCATCGTCCGGGATGTATCTTCCTGAAAGTTTTGAAGTGAACTCGGACTCCCCTTTCCGTCAACCGATCATGCTTGGCTTGGGAGCTCTAGGAAACCATCGAACACCTGCAGAGGATCCGCACAGTTGCAAGGAACGGATTAGCGCAGCGGCTGACCGGCCGTTTGGTATCCGATAGTTGTTCAGAATGCCGCGCTGAACTTCCGAGTGGCCGAGGAAGCTTGAATACATTGACGTGTTAATTCATCAATATTCGTTTTCTGCCAACGCCGCCATATCAGATGAATGACGAGCCGGATCAGCTCACGTCTGAAATTCACGGCGTCATTTTCTTCGAGCGGAAAACTGTATTAACACACACACACACACACCGACAGGCGAACAAACACACGCAGACGCGCACACAAGTATGGGATTTCCAGGCGGAGAAGAATCGCGAGCTTCATTCCATCTATGTCAACAATCTAGGTGAGCTGAATTTCGGAAAAAGTTCTCAAAGTATAAACAAAAACTGGCCGGAACAATTTTCGATCCCTCATCAAGTCCGAGCCACGCGGGTCCGAAAAAGCTTCTTCTGGCATTCATGTCACGGCGCTTTAATTCGATCGTTTCCGCTTTCCACGGATTCTGGGGCTGATACCGAATGTTCATCGAATTCGCAGCTGATCCTTCTCGGATTCAAACCTCGGGCCGAGAGTCGATATTTCTGCTGCGGACGACGGGAAGTAGCGAGAAATTTCATCTTGAGAGTTTGATTCGTCTCCCGCGAAACTTTGAGATAGTTGAACTTGAGCTAGCTAACCAACATTCGAAGCTCCCGCGTTTCCAGACTCCCTGGCATCCCTGGGGCTGTCTGATTTGTTTTTTGAGTGCTTCTGGTTCCGAATTGATTATCTTCGAACAAACGAAGCGCGTTTCAATTTGATATCGAGGATCAGGCGGAAATGAGTAGATGATAATAATAATAATAACAACAATCACGTAGACGCGGAGTGAAAGACGTTTGCATTTCCCCTACGCTCAGGCCAGTCTAGAAACAGAACCGTTGCATAAACGAACAATTAAGCGCGCTTTTTGTTTTTGTTTTTTCCTCATCCTGGTCACAAGTCGAGTGATTTAGGTGAGAACGAGAAACATCAAAACTGAAATGTTGTGGTTTCCGTGTGGCTTCTCGTTTATCTGTCATACATCACCACGATAGCGAAGAGCGAAACCAAAAAATCTCCTCGAAAACTCTCGGTTTTGAGCTTTTTTTTCTCCTTTTCCGCGGTGATTTGCCTGAGATATCAGCGGCAATGCTTTTGAACGAAAGTTGAAGAACACGAACATCGTTCCGCGGACTGAAAATCTCTCTTCGCCTCATCGGACCGATGGAATTTGTCAACCGACCGCTTGCTCCTCTTCTGATGCTTCCTCAGTGAGCGCCGTCGTCGTCGGGACTTCTGAGTACTCAAGTCGACGACTCAAGAAGACGATGATCTACAGTAAGTTGAGTCTCTCTCACAGCGGGCCGTCCGCTCGCCGGCCTGTCAGAGGAGATATCGTATTTCATAGAATTAACGCGCGCGCGCAAACAGAAACCAGTTGCGGTTGCCACAGCTCTCGACGAAGAGATTTATTTCAAGGGCATCTTCACTGGTCATCTCAATCCGTCCGTCGGATTGTCGATTCGGTTCGCTTAAGGACTGCTCGACCCTTCGCCGATCGATTGCTCGCGGATGAAGTCGAAGTCGATCTTCGTCTTCCGCTTCCAGTCAGTCGCTGTTGACTTTATACAAATCGTCGCTTGACTCGAACACCAATCGACGCTGGGAGCGGGAGGAACACTTTTGTCGAAATGTCGTCGTCGTCATTGTCAAAGTAGTTGACGCCGACTGTCAAAGCCACCCCTCAAAGCCACGTTGACAACCGTTTTGACCCAGAACTAATTTTCCGCGCCGATTGCTCGTTTCCGTACGAGGTTTGCCCTACGCCGCGCCGCGCGTCGCCTCCCTGGGTCTTCTGACTCCGCTCCGGCGGGATATTTGTCTTCAAACTTCCCCGTTTTCAGCCTCTCTGTCGGCTTCGAACCTCAGATCGTCGCGTTTCAAAACCAGAAACCGCCAATTTCCGGAATTTTCATCGTGCAAGATAATTTAAGCGGCCTAAACTTCGAGATCAGTGGAAGTATTCGCGCTGAATTCATATCGTTGCCTAATTTCCCGTTTCAAAACATCTCGTTTGAGTTCTTTCGCGTCCAACTGTTTCTTTCCATCAATCCGTCACCCATGTATCGATTCCAAGGCGTCGGAATTCCTCTTACGGGACAAGCAAACGACTTTTGTCACCGTGACAGATAAAACAGCTCCACTTGATGAGAGGGGCGTTCGGTGACACACCCGTTCGAAGTATCAATCTATTCCGTTCGAGCGAACGAAAGCGTAGTTCCAAGTGAGAGTGTTGTAACCGTTCAGGGTTCTCTACGCGCAAATGTAGATCTTCCCCTCCAAAAAATCGTATCCACAGTCTCTGATGCTGAAGAAGAAACAGAGGAATGGATGGATGGCGCATTTTCTAAGTGATGTCAGAAATGTCAATTTTTTCACGTCGTCCGCTCGACTGGTTTCAGAAATTCTCGAACGCTTCATTGTGTATCGACCGGTGTTTGAGGAGGGACAAGCCTGTTTTCTTTTTTTTTCGGTTTATCAAACTAAGCAAAGAGAGGAGCCAAACCTTGATGAAGCCCACCCCGAGAGCTTGATAAGCTGATCTCACGGGCTCCTGCGGCGGAGTCCTGCGAGGTAAACGAACTTTGCTTAGAAGCTTTAAAATAATTTTATGCCCTCTGGTTTATGTCCCGGCGCTCGATCCGATGAAAAGCGAGAAAACAGCAACGAGTCGAACTGTGACTTAACGGAAATCGCCAACATCTCACAACTTCTGTTGACGGTGCAGCGATGCATTCCATGTCCAGTGTTTGGCGCCACCGATCTTCGACGGCTTTCATCATTCCATTAGTGAACGCAGAAGCTTCCGTTACCGAAAAAAAAGAGGAAAACTATGACCCGGATGGATATTTCGATAGTCGATGGATTCATTCGACGAAGTGAAGAGATTTTGTGGGGAATTTCTCCAACTTCGTGAATTCATTTTGCGGATCGGAAAGACACTTGAAATATCCATCCATCGCTTCGATCGTCCGTTTATCTGTCCGTCTTTTCGTCCGTCCGTTCGCTCAGCCCACCGGCTGCATCCAGGAGTGTTCGCTGAGGTGACGTCAAAACAATACCTTAGTTCAGATGCTAACCTTCAGGAACTACTTTCCCCGCTTTTCCACGACTCGCAGAAAACGAAAACGCCTGGCTCGCTCGCTCGGTCGGCCGTGGGAACGAATTTGCCGACGGCAGATGAACATGATGTTCGTTGCGTAATGCAACGCCCAATTATGCGGAACGCTGGAAGAGAAAGTGGCGGATCAGAATCTCAGAAATTTCTGCGGACCCCCTGATTTGCCGCTGTGATCGCTCTTGCACACCGTGCAGAGACGCCCCTCTGGTTAGGGGACTTGCGAAATGGCTCCTTCGGAGGATTTGGGAAGACCAAGCTGCAAAAACGGATTTGTTAGATTTCGAAATGAATCAAACAAACTCTATTTCATGAAGTCTGGAGACGGGTCGAGGGACCGAGATACGAACTGCCGGAATTCCATTTCTCTCGATTTTCCAAATGGTAAGAGGCCAGTTGTTAATGCTGAACTTGGATTCTTCTTCTGGAACTTGGGCTCGAGAGAACTTGGATAAATTCGCCTCCCAGAAAGGTTCGTTCTCAGTGTTTCCACACAATGAGCTCTGGATATTCAGTTTAATTTCGGTTACCTCGCAGAGACGGGAAGAAAATCACCGGTCGTAAATTTCAGAGTAGAAACGTTAAGTGTGAGTCTCTGTAGCAGCAACTTTCAACATCACGTCATCGTGTGCCAACGTGCGTCACATCGGATTTTACTGAAGGGTCTTCTACCGCTGCTGTGTTTCTTCTTGAATTATTTTTTAGTACCGCATTCATTGACGCCTCAACACTGCGGTTCACATGTTTTGACTTTTAACGATCACAGAAGTTCACAAGACGATCCGCGTCAATCCTCGGATAGTTCTGGAGCTCACGTGGCTGATTCCAAGCGTTTTTTTTCTTCTTGTGAAAACTCGATTCGGATATTCTGCAGAATTTTCAGGAGGAAAAACTTCAGACACTGATATTGATCACGGAAGAAAGTTCAATTCTTGGGACCTCGTCAAAAAACGCGGAATTACTTGTTGCTGGACTCACGGTGTAGTGGAGCCGAAGTGCGGAAAATGTTAAAAATGGCGGATGAACGAGGAACGAGATGATCTGGATTCAATTCAGATATCAATAAGTTTTTCTGAGGCATTCTCGAGCTAAAGGGATGGGAACGAATTGATTTTTGAAAAAAAGAAAATTCCGTAGTAGATGAGTCGAAGTGCCTCAATAGTCGAGTCAGAGTAAGACGAATGCCAAAAATGGCGGATGAACGAGGAACAAGGTGTTCTAGGTTCAACTTGCGAACGAGAAAGTTTCTTGTGAGGCCATTCCGAGATAGAGGGATGGAAATAGATCGATTTTCGGAAAAACCGCACTATTGTGGATCCGCACTAGTAGATGCCGCACTAGTCGAGGTATTCCTGTACTGAATCGTCACCCTCCAAATCGGTGGAATTCAAGAAGCAATTCCACGGAAATTAACTCGAAATCAGAGTCAAAATGTCATTTATTCGGAAAACATTCGGAGTTCTTCATACGCGGGGTTCGTTATACATGGAGTTCGTTAAGCGCTGGGTTCGTCATAGGCGGCGTTCGTTGTACGCGGAACTTTGGGGAAAATCGACGACCGGAGACCAAAGTCTGTCGATGACGAATGATTCACGAAAAAGTTCCAGAAACCGTGTTCTCGTACCCAAAAGTAAAGACGTTACCACATGGTATGGCATGACAACTAAGTTATACGAAGTTCGAACTTCATAAGTGGTACCTTCGTCCGAAAAACGAATGAAGTTTTAAAATATGAATGATTTTCGTGGCTCTCGGCATGAATATAGCTTTCCGTGGTAATGATAGTCCTCAAGATGTCGAATGCTCGGTTGAGCTTGACGAAGCGCTCAACCCGCTGGAATAGGGGTCGATTCTCATAAGATTTCTGTGGTAACCCTTAAGCATCTCTCATTGTGTGATGTAGTTATTACAAGTCGCACAGGTACCAGGACCCCGCTGAGCAGGGGCTTCTGGAGAGGGAACGATGGAAAGGAGGTCTGTCTGAAGTCAACCGGGGCTCGCCGGCTCCACCACTGAATCAGGAGCCAGGGCCCAAAGCGGTCGACCGTGGTGTGCAGTGAAGATTGGAACCTTCAGACTTTTAGTGTACAAGACGAGGATGATCATGTGGCCAAAGGTGTGTTTTCCGTGCTTAGATACGAGTCTACCCAATCCAGTTCGTCTCCTTCTCGTCTAAGAACAAAGGAGCCCGCCAGAATCGACGATACGTTCGATCTGGTTCAATGTAGTTTGTCAACATCTTCTTTGCTCCTGATAAGAAGATTTCGAGATGATTTCACCACAGATCGCTGTACTTGGACTGATTCGACGCTAAAAGTGGGGCCTAGATCGCTTCTGCGCCGAATAGCTGTCATACCTCTTTCGCGCAGATTTGGGTTAATATTACAACCGTGATACGGAATCTGACTTGGAGACATGTTGGCACATTTCGTAGAGTCTGAAAACGAAGTCGTTCTTTCTGAACGGATGCTTTTCGAATCTCAAGAGACGATTGTTGAGTTTCACTCAAATGTCCATCGACTTCTTTGACTCATCGAGTTCACCTGGGAAACTTTCGCGGAATCCTCGGATTTAGGTCAATTATACTTTCACCAGGAACGTGAACACCGGTTTCCGCAACAGATTATTTCAGTTTTCTCAAGAGAATCTCACACAGAATTTGATTAGCCGTTTAGATCCTGTTTTTTTTTTTGGAAAGAACTCGTGGAACGAATGCACTTCCATCGGGCCAGGGTCAGAACGATTAGATGTGATCGGAGGTTTCGCTCGGACACCATCGATGTCACAATCACTGGTGATCGAAACATGAAATTATCCCCCATTCCCAGAGTTACAGTGCCGGTTCTCATAGCTCCTTTTCCCCAACTGTTTTGTCATGCCTTGCCGCTGTCGTTTCGGACTGGAAGTTTCTTCTCTTCTATGACGAAAATTCGCAATCCAACAATCCAACAAACAAACAAACAAACAAACGAAACGCGGTTTGAATCGAATTTGATTTCACTCTGGTCAGGCAATCGAGAAAATTTCTGAGGTCTTTGATCTAATCCCGAGATTCTCCTCGCGATTTTCCAACAACCTGAATTCTGGAAAATTGAGCCGCAGTTCCGGCGAATCCATCTCCTCCCCCTCCGGAAGGTGGTCAGGAGAGCTGTTGACAAGGCAGTCGTGTAGCATACATCAATTTTCTCCGTGAGTAGCGGCTTCCGAAACGAAGACCCACTTTCGCGCGTCTAAGTGTTGAGCCCCAAATCTTTCGGGACGAGAAGAGAAGAAAGGAAGAACATGCCGGGTCTCGATTCTGCACATGATCGAAAGGAACAAAATTGTCAGCATCCATCAACAAATGTTTCGTAAGCCCATAATTCCTCTTGTTCCGCTCCGCTCGAACGACTCCTGGCCAAACAAACTGAGCGGAGTTTGTATCGGGAAGACAGAAGTTCAAAGAAAAGGGAAAAGAGCGTCGCTTTTTCTGGCCGAGAAGGGGTGCCCTGGAAAATCGAAAGGAATTCTCATCGTATTTCTGGAGCGATTTTCCGCTCGAGTCAAAGGCATCGATGATAACCTTGCTGACCTCTCGGTGGGCCGCCGGAAGGAAGGAAGGAAGGAAGGATCCGTTACATCCCGTGGAGCAGATTCAACAAACTGGAAGGCCCATTGTTTTTGTGTCTTCGTGTCGGTGCTCGTGCTACCGCTATGATTCACGTAGACTTTCGTTAGCTTCTGTTATTATCCTCCGTCGAAAGCGAAATCTAGCCCGGAGGGAATTCGTGATTCTGCTACTTCCATTCTAAATCTGAAGAATTATTACGGCACGGGGAGAGTCCGATGCCCGAACACGGCACGGTTAAACGGACAGACTAACTGACCGACCGACCGACCGTTAGCAGAAGCGGAAACACGATGGACCCACAGAACGGCCATTTGTCGGCAGAAAAAAATATATATAAAACAAAAGCAAAGAGAATTCAGAAAGCGAACGGAGAATTTTCGGACACGAAACGATCGAATCGTCCTGAATCCCATCGGAAATCGATCATGTGAGACCTCACATGGATCAAAGCGAATATCCGACGACTCCGTTACTCGAATCGATGTCCGATTCAGACGAAGGAACCCTCCCCGAAGGAGATCTCGCGAGTTTCCCTGGTGCTGGCAGTTCCACGCGCGCGATCGGTGATTGATTTTGACACGTGACAATCTTCATGGCGAACGTCTCAATTCCGGAAGACGAGCGGCAGGGGGAAACGCATCCAAAGCCGAGTCGTCTTCTAGGGATTAGACAGAACCGTTAGACGCGAGAAAACCGTCTGTCGTTCGGTGTCAAACCGAGATACAAAGAAATGCGGTAGCGTTTGACATTTACGCCGGTGTCTGAGCCGTCTAATTCTGCCGGGCAACAGATCTTTCGCTCATAAACCGCGCGCGCGCGTAGAGCAAAAACGCCGAAAAGCGCTTTCTGCTAAAGCGGCATGAATTTCAAATTACGAGAAGATCCATTGGTGGTCCTCGTCGACTTCAAGCAGCTCGAGAAGCCGGCGAGAGATAGCATTGCGGCAGCGGAAGAGCGACGACGACGGAAAAGTGAGGACGTTTTGACAAAGAAGCGAGGCGAATTCCAAATAGCTCTTTCACTCGTGTTTAAAATAATGACCCCTCCATTTTGCTGTTGTTTTCCAGTACGGTGTCAGAGGAAAAAGCGTTTTGTTGAAGTGGTCCGGAAGGAAACCCGCACAAAACGTCTCGTTACGAGTCGAGAATGGACTTACGGTGTCGTACACGCCTATAATTCATTCAAGCCTCGTTTCCTCGTTACAATTATGTTCATCATCAACAGTCGGCGTGTTCTGTCTGCTTTCGCATCTTCGTGCAAGTGGTGTTGAGGCACTTTTCACACCCTTTTTTGTCATGAAACGAACTTTTGACATGCATATCACATGTCCGCTAGTCTTCGTAGATGTTCGAAGTCGAGAATTTCTCCGGATTCCCACAGCGAGAACCACTTCTGGATCTCCCACGGCAAGAGCTGATCGCATCGAGGCCACTAACGGGAGAAAATGAGCGATTTACGCTTTCGCGTCTCCTTTTCCCTCGACGAAGCAGCCCCCATATTGAGCAAATCACCCACAAAGACCCGCGGAACAGTTGCAGCCGGAATTCTGGTTGAAATTCGGAGCTGTCCGCGAAGTGGATTGAAAGGAAAAGATTGCCACTCCATGAAATCGGACTGCCGGCAGGCGTTCAAGCACGGAATCCGCGAAAGCTCGAACAGTAAGGACCGGGAATCGTGAAGTCATCGTTGCCGCCGCCGCCGCCGCTGTTGTTGTTGTTGATGTTGTCCGCCGGTTCATCTTCGGTGGCGCTCCCTGATACAACAAGCACGGCAGTAAAATTGCCTCGATCATTTTCCGTCAGCAGAAGATGTTGGTCGTAGTGAGCCGAGCGAAGGAACCGAACAACCAGCCGGCCGGCCAACGAGTCAGTCAGAGCCGGCGAGTACTTCCTCATAGTTGGTCAGCGGCGGCGGCGGCAGCGTTTCTGCCATTCACTATATAATCAATTGGTTACAAAAAATCCGCGGCGCCAACATCTCCAAAAGCCGCCAGTCACGCCGTCCAAGAGCTCTTCCTTCTGGCCGGCAGTGACCAATCCCGGAGCACCTTATGTCTCCTCATGCCCGTCGGCGGCCTATCTGCCGCGATCCGAAAGATTGAAAGAGCGCGCGATTTTTGTCAAAACAACAGCGCCAACGTTCGCAGCGACAAAAACAAACTAACCGAAAACGCCGCGCCACGAATGATTGACAATTCGATTGGACGATCCATCCACTTGTCCGATCGACGGAAAGATCGAAGCCCGGGTCGGCAACCCATGAATATATGTATGTAAACGCATCAGACAGAGTTTTATTTCATTTCGTTCGGGGGAGAGCTTGTTTGGGAACAAAACGAAGTCTGGTCGCGGTGTCACGGCATCGGAAGCACAGTGCCGCCGACGACGACGACGACGACAGAAACGACCACGAAAACGAGTTCTTCAAGATTCCGGCTGCTTCGGATGTTTATTTTTTTTTCCTTCCGTTTTCATTCAGCGGTCAACTTGGTTTGTTGTTGAATTCGTTTCCGTCGCTGGTCCGGCTCCGGTGTCACATGCTTCACATGGACTTACCGTTATTGATACGACACGTGATACTGTGATACAATCGTATGTCGCGTCATCTTCACGACTACGAGCGTGTATCTGCGAAAGTCAGCCAGTCACTCATTCATCCATTCATCCGGACGCAACTGATGACCGGTACCTGATACAAGCACGGTCTATGACGTCCGGCCGACACAGGTGTCCGATAGTGTTGAACAACAAATGTTCCCGACCATTACGATTCTCTGACTCACTGACTGAACAGCAACACAACAAACCAAACTGAAACGGCTTCTTTGAAGCCAGTCGGACAAAGCTGACAGACGTCTTCCCGATGAATCAGTCCGTCATCCCGTCTGAAAGTCGTTTGGTCAGCTGACCAGTTTGCCCCACACTCTGGTCGAGACCCTGCGTCTCTTTAGTGACTTTGCCCCGAAAGCACCATTTCCCAGAACTGATCCCATTTTTCGGCTGATTTAGCGGGCGGACCGTTTAGCCGTTGCTCATTGTTTATGATGATGTGGGAGTAGTGTAGTTTGCATCGGAAGTAGAGCTTGCTTCCGAGCACGATGAGCGATCTTCCTTTCACTTTTGAAACCCTTGCCGCTTCATTTCGAGTTGTTTCCGTTGTTGTTGCCGACGCTTTTAGGCAATCTGTCCGGATAGACGGCGGCTCCAGAACGTTGATGGAAAACGCGAGGATCTTGTCGCAAATGTTCAGTCTTTCCCGCCCGGCTTTCCTTGACCATCATCGCGCCGCTAACTCGCCGTTTAGAAAAGCCGTTTGTTTTCTGATAAGAAAAAAAAAACGAAAACGACGAGGGAAATCCCAAAATGCGGGCGCGGATCAGGTCGGCCCGAGCATCCAGCCGTCCGTTCTTCCAGCAGCCACTCGACGAGCGGACCAGCCGGCCGGCAGGCCGGCTTGCCGGACTTCCGGGTGCTGTTTGTAGAAGCCGCCACATCTCCACCACAAGTTACCGACGGGCAGCTTGCGAGTGGAGGCAAGCAGGCAGCATACCTTTCGGTTTTGCGCGCGAAATCTGCTTTCGCTGCATCGGCATCGTCGAATTGTTGATGAAGTGGCCGCTGGAACCACCGCCACCGCGGCCGCCGCCGAGGAGAAGATCTGGGACGGCCGTTGCTTCGGGCAACTCGTCGAAGGAATTCTTTACTCGACTGTCGACTGCGATTGCGGCTTCGGCTGGACACCTCTGGAATGCAAAATATTCAAACCGGAAGACGTCGACCGTTTGTCAATTTGCGTTATCAGCTTGATTTGTGATGACCAGTTCCGAAACGACGACGCCGCGCCGTTTATCCAAACACGTTTGTACCGGCGCGGCAGCGGGCGGCGACTCGACCTCTCACAACAAAGGATAGTTTTTATGTCTCATAGCGGATTAGCATAAAACATAAGATGTACTGAAACTGACAACGGGATCCGATGGCTGGCCGCGGGGGATCGTCGCTAACAAAAACCCCTGTTGCTTTTCAACCCGCTCGAGGAAAGCGTTGGAATTCGGCACTTTTCCAGACACAAACTTCGTTTGCGATTTGGAACAAAAGCTCTGTCGGTCGTGCGGGATCTGGAAACGTCTGTTTGAGCTGGAATTTCGCATTCGTCGATAGTTCTGTTTCCCTCATAACCACCGGCGTCGCGTCGGAAAAATGGAGCAAGGTCGACTTCTGGATTGATGTGGGTCCACTTCTTTCTTCTCCGTTGTTTTTTCCACGCAGAGGAAGGAAAATATTTCCGACATGTGCGCGAGCGATTAGCGGTAGTGAGAGGAGCGCGGAAATCGCAGAAAAAAAGTAGAAGAACGGCCAGCGTCCGGACGAACTGTCAGAAAACGGACAGGTTGGAAAATCGTTCGATTTCGCGTTGCCAACTTGAGTAACTCGGCCAATGGTCGAATCGCGTCCGCCGCGTTCAGTCGCAGTAAGTACTTGCCCGATGATTCGCACCAGTCAGAAGATGTCTTCGATGACAACTTCCGCGATGAAAACAACATCCCCCGATCAGAGGCTGCGGCGGCACTTCCGTTGTACCCAGGAATGCTGCAGCAGCAGGGGCTGTCAAGCTTTCCCTGTCGCGGGAGGAACTCGCGCTCAGGTCTGACTAGCTGGATGTTTGTTCTTCGTCTTGACACCTTGTTCTGGACTTCCCTTTGTCGGCATACCAACTCGGCTCGATCTGGACACGCTTGTACAGATATGGAAGTTGTCCATACATAGCGGAATTTTCGAATGGTCGCAGAGCTTCCTGACGAATAACCTGATTCGGATGGATCGCAGTGGAAGGATGATTCCGTCGAAGGAATCTGGCACAACTGAGATATCGAGCCATTAGTATTCGATATTAATTTCTGTGGTGGATTTCCGGGCCATTTCCTCGATCAGCCATTGAGCCTTTTCGATCCGAATCGAGGAAAACACGCAGTTCTCGGAGGAATTTTTCCAAAAATTTCGTATAAAGCATTCCCCATACTCATGAACGAAGAGCTTGGAAGTTCAAGCATCATCCATTAATCACTCTCCATCAATTCATGGAATAGTTGACTAGAGGTTGACTGTATGGATGGTTGTCGCCCAGTCATAACCTCGGCTGGAACAATGAAGCATCAATTATTCATAATATCCATCAATTCATGTGGATAGATGGAGGGTCGGAAACGGTTAATGCCCGAAGTTCCAGGCTCTACTCCTGAGTGAAGAGTTTCTCTGGTCACCATCGTTTCTTGGCTCGCAGAAACTCGATATTTCCGATTTGATGGGAAGAGTATTCGAAGGAAAGTGGAATGAATCCAATTTTCTTCATTTTGAGAAGAAGAAAACAGAGAACAATGCATCGGAGCATTGCTTCGCCCAATCACGTGACTTTCACTGTTCCGGTGAAATGAAAGTTTTCTAAAACTTCAGAAAGAACTCGTTTCTCCTTGGGAATAAAAATGTCGGGGATTACATAAAGTCAAATGTTAACTATCATAACGGTTAACGGAATTCTGTTGTTTGTTACCTAGGAATGCACGCGACGCAGTCGAGGAACGTTGTTCTCGATCGTGACGCCCCAGTAGCTCCTGGAATCTACTACATTATTCAAGTTGACTTCATAATTCCACGCCAGCGGTTTCGAAACAGATTTTCATCTGATTCCGGATTTCGTCACAGGCACCATATGGTCATGTCAATCTTAATATCTTTCGGCGAGCAGTTTTTCCCCACGAAATAATGTGATCAAAAGCGTGCATTCGTTATTACAATTTTTCCACAAGAAAACCATTTGAATTGTGTTCGAGGAGAACGGCAATCAAGCGTTTGCTCCCACCGACAATCATTGCTGCGACGACTCAGTCAGACATCGCTGGAGCGGTTTATCGTCGGTCAGAGTAGTAGAGGAAAGGACGAAAAAGAGAAAATAAAGCCAAAGCCAATATAATTCAATCTAGGCGAAGCGAGTCTATCCGAAAAAAAAGCTTTGTGACGGCGACGCGACGGTCAACGCCCCCTTGGGCAAACTCGCCGAACAGATAAACAAACGTAGCATTAAGATTAGAGAAGACGGCTAGATTATTATTATGCGAACTTAAGTGAGTGTTCACGAGCTGGATATCGTCTTCCTTCTGTTTTCGAATGTTGTTCCTGGTTCTATCTCGACGCGAAGCGCCTCCCTCAACGAGACCCGAATCCCGGCTTAACCTCGGGTCAAATGCTAGTCAGTAATCCAGCCAGTTGGCCAATCGGACGCTCGGTTGCTTTGCCGAACGTCAGCGGCTGCCATCAGCTTAGCCATTTTTCCTTTTCTGTACAAGCGAACAAAATTAATGAGAGATGATCGATAGCCGAACATCCCACCGATATAAATCACCCGACTGAGCAGCAGCAGCGGCAGCAGCACTCCACGAGATAACTGTTTACAGTATCTCTTGGCACATGTGTTCCTCTACAGGACTCTTCTTTCGCCGGAGAACTAAAACAGAGAGATTGCACAAATTGATTTCGTGAGCGTGCCGCCCCCGAATCGACATCTCTCAGGAATCCATTCAATCTTTCCCTTGATGATCGCCTTCGCCTTGAGTTCGCGATGTTGAGGGGTGGTGCAACAGATTTTCTGAAAAACTAAGCTGACGCAAAGAACCGTTATCTCAATTTTCGAGAAAACGGTTGTGGGAGAAGTGGAGTAATGGTCCTGATGCGGCTATTGTATTTCTGGCCGGTTCGTAGCATGTTTCTGTGGCTTTTGAACTTGATCAAAGTCGTGAACAGTTTCGCTGATACTGCTGAACGGCTATTGTGATCATCTGGGACGGCTAACGATGATGGCGTAAGAGTGGACGATTACAAATGACATGATGTCTGAAGAAGGAGCCGCCTGGCTCTATTACCGAAAAAGAGCTTCGCTCCATTCATCCTGCGGTAGATTACCGCGACCAACGCGGTGGCCCCTGAATTGAGATGTATCTCCGGATGCCGTCATGTGACTCGAACCGTCCTGAAATGAGCGGGAGCTATCAGCAATTCAAGTTTCAGAAGTCCGCGAACTTGTGAACTTACGAAGTTGAACGTTTGTCAAAAGAAAAACTTCATTTTTCAGGGCCTGCTACTCGTGGCTCTCCTCGGGTCAGCCTTAGCGGACGGAATTCCCGACGACGTTGAGGTTGTGACGTCGACTTCGGTATCTGTTCGCGTGTCCACCTCCGAAGACCACGTTCCCAGAGAATCGATCATCAATCAAATCGTGGACAAAGAAGAAGACAAGGGTGACGTAAGTACTCTGTTTTCCGAGGATCGATGAAACTCTTGTCTGAGAATTGTGATGAACAATACACGTGAGTTCCGCAATGATTTCCTGAAGAACGTCGTTCAATTGACTCGAATTCCTCCAGCAAACAACAAAGAAAGATGTCACGATCAAGGAAGAGCAGAAGACATCCATCCAGGGACAGACGATCACCGTGAAGGCGACCACCGAGTCGCCCAAGTACCGCGTGCGACAAAAGGGTACGACCTACTTTTCCGGAGCATACATACATATCGATATTCAACAAAAAAAATTCCACCCAAAACGAGAAGTTGCTTCTCTCAGAGACAAGAGGTTGCTGAATCTGTTCGTTTCTTCAAGGTACCTCCCCGACAACAACGGTCACGGTTGCGGAGACTACGACCACCACAACCCCTGCGCCATCCACCGAGCCTCCAAAAGAACCCCCGCGACGCAAGCGCAAGAGACCCGCCGGATACCGCCGACCCGAAGGACTCCCAGTGCGCAAGCGACCTGAAGAGGAACGCAGACAGTCTCCAGCCCGCCCTCATCCAGCGTTCGCTCATCCTCAGCAGGGACTCCCCCTACCGGCACTCCCTCACCCAGCACTTCCACAACACGTCGAACTGAACCGACACCACTCGCAGCCGACAGCCCGTCCGCAGTACCAATCTCCTCCTCCGAGAGTTCCGGATCCGTTGCCGCCCCTTCCAGCTCCCCCGAAAGAGCCCCCGGCGCTCAAGAGGATGCCTCCCCCGGCTCCTGAAAAGAGCGAAGCAGTTCACCATCCACAAGTCAGGCCTCGTCCCGTCGTGTTCGAGCCTCAACTTCACCAAGCATTGCCCCTTCCTGCGCCCCAGGCCCATTCACAACACAACCAGCGTCCCGTTCCTTCTGTAGTTTCGGTTCCTCTGCCCTCGACGACTTCTCAAGATGGCTCAACCAGTGCCGCCCCGGAGCAGCCCAGCACCAAGAAACCGCTGAAGTTGAAGAAACATCGAGCGCCCGACTCCCAGAAACGACCTCCACCTACCCAGGTCACGTTGCCCCCACCGACGAAGTCGAGGGTTGCCACGACCACCGCTAAATCCTCGTTCCTGTCGTACTTTTCATTCGGAAAGAAAGACGAGAAGTCGCCCGAAGGACCCTCAACTCCCCTGCCTCCGGTGTCTGTGCCAGCTCCAGCACCGGTTCCAGTTCAAGCGCAGCAACCACATACAGGATCTGTCCATACCGGTGCCGCCCCTCAAGTCCGTCCTCATTACCAAGCCGAGCCTTTCCAACCCGGTCCCGTGGAGCTCTCTTTCAGGGAATCGGTGAAACAGCAGAAGTTCCCGAAGACAACGAAGAGTCACAAGGCTCAGAAGAACACCAAGAAACAACACTTCCGCGACGAATACCCCATACCTCCAGCGGTTCCCATCCCTCCCCCAAGATATGAAGAACCCTACCGTCCGCTGGAGAGCTCGCAGCCTCAGAAAACCACTTCGACCCACACCTCGTACACTGCGCCTCCTCCGACTCCGAGCGAGCCGGTCCAGACCACTTATTCGGCCCCGGTAGAAACCCAGAAACCCCACCATCACCCCCCCAACTACACTCCTCCCCCATCGTCGCAGCAACAGTTCATTTTCGGTTACCCGCAGGACCAGCCTTACCAACAGCCTTACCAACAGGCTCAGCAACAAACCCAGCAGTACTCGCAACCGATCTACAGCCAGCCCTCACCACAGCAGTATCAGCACACCTACACAACGACTTACCAAGGCCCTCACTACGAACAGGGTTACCAACAACAACAACAACAACACCCTCAGCAGACCTACCAGACTGAGCCACAGGGCCGACCCCAGGGTCCGTACCAGCAGAGCGAGTCCCAGGGATTCCAGCAGGATTCGTCTCAGAGGTTCCAGCAAAGTACACATCAGCACAGCCATCAGCAACAATCTCAACCTCAACATGGTTTCCAACAACAACGACAACACTCGCAGCACCAACAAACCTACGACCAACCGCAGGCACTTCTCGTGCAAGTACCCAGCAGCGTGAATCCAGGACACACCCAGATCGAGCTACCAGCGGAGATGCTGAAGGCCCTCGGGGTGAAGAACGTGGCCCCGGGAGTCGCAGGCTCGGCCGATGTTGGTCACAATCAGGCTTCGGTGGTCAGCCATCTTTCCAACGGTCAAGGAGTTGTTGTTTTGGACGAAATTTCAAACAGGCCCTATGTCAGACCTAATTCGGAGGTGACTTACCATCACCAAGGTTACCAAGGCGACCCGGTTCCTGTCGACGTGTCCAAGACTCCATACACGAAGGGTCTACCTCACGGCTTCCCGGCACCTTCTAAGATCCAGGTCGATGACAAGACTCAGGTTTCCCTCTCCGGAGTCGTTCTGCCTCACCACGGTTCGTTCGAATTCTCAGAATTTTCATATCACAACTAACGTTTAGAACTTCTGACATGATCCATCAATCACCAATTATCAGTCTATCAATTGACATATATCGATGATTTGGAGAATCTAATATTGAAGTAGCCGATAGAAGTTAGAAACTTGAATATCATCCATCAATCTATCAATGTTCATGGATTGAGTTTGAATTATGATTGATGTCTGAAAAGTCAAACACTGATAACATGAATTTCGTGAAGAGGAGGATATTTCTGAGAAACATTAATTTCAAGATTGATTTCGGATCGAGAAACGTTTGACGAAAAGTTCGTGATAGTGATCCACGTCGATTCACAACCTGAATGATTAGCAGGTTTGAAGACCTCCTACAACGAGTTGCCTCCTACCCAAGTGAACCTGAACGAGCCTCTGAATGTCCACATTCCAATCAGCCAGCTCCCTCCTCGTCCCGCGGTGAACGTCCGAATCAAGGGACCAAAAGGAAAAGTTTCCGAGGTTTTGGTGCCTCTACATGAAAGCGTAAGTATCCGACAGTGACATGAGGGTCTCTCCAGTAGAATATCCTTCGCCTCTGACACAAATGATCTGAGTTTGTTGGAATTCCACCTTGCAGAACATCAAGCGATTCCCTCACGTTGGAGGCTACCCCAACCTGGCTGAGAAACCGAAGAAGTACCTCCCACCGTTCTACGGAGGATCTTCACACGGAAAGCACATCCAACACAGTTTCATTGATCAGCAGGAGTTCGCGGCTCACTCGACACCTTACATCCGTTACGCTCAGCCAGTACAGGAGACTCTACAAACCGCTGCTTCCGCCCCACAGGCCTCGTGGATCGGAGGATGGGGAACCAGCATTCGCAACATGGGAAGCCGCCTTGGATCGATATTCTCGAGAAAAGCGTCATCTAGTTAATATTTGAGGATGGTGTGCATAGTATAGAGTGAATGGATGAAACTGCTGCTACTTTTCTAAATTCTTTCTCGTAGACCATGCCAAGCGTCCGAGCCTTATTTATGTCTTTTTGATGTAGTTCTGTAAATATTTAAAAACTTCTAAACCAGAAATGGCCAACGTGTATTTGCGACTGCTGAATGACTGACGACATGACAATATGTATTGTTCAACGGTGTCGTAATCGAAGACCGAGGATGTGACATGAAACATGAGTTTCATATACAAAAGTATACAAAATGAATAAAATCTATTTTCTGAAGACATCGCTTCCATATTCATAGCAGCGCACGACGACTCACGTCTAATATATTCCTTCGAGTTTTTCTCGCTCCTGTACCCAGAGCTCGAACCTCCCGGAATCGATTCAGTGCAACGACAGGAACACGCCTGGAATCCTAAGAGTTCTGTGGGATAAAGGCCGTCGTAGACAAGAGAATTGAAAATTTCGCTCGGGGCAAGTTTGGTGATACCCCCACAGGAATTCGTCGATCTCTTCATGAGATGACTCGCGGAATTCAACGTAAAACATTACTCGTTGTAATTTGGGAACTTGTGGTCTTGGCCGCAGATTGTAGTGTACGTGCACCCGCGGTCAAACTGCATGTACTGTCTGCAAGCTCGAGGCGGCGATTCCATCTATCCGCACGGCTCGGTCTCTTCTTTGGTCAGCAAACAAGCTGACACAAAGTGTGCTTGTGCCAATGCGATGTCTGCGAAGAAATCTTGACGGAAAGTTTTCGACAAAGAAACAGTCGGACACTTGCAGGAGGACTTTGAACAGTCCGCTCCGCCACTGGGTCGGAATGAAATGTTCCGGAACGAGGTTGTATCCAGAAGCATTCGTTAGATTCTCGGGCGAGAAATCCTCAATCCTCCTCGTTCTCGGATCGATTGCGGGTTGGTTTCATCCACGACTGCTCCGTTCATCTTCGAATAGGTAGCTGTCTCAAAACAATTGAAAATCAAGATCCGCAAGATCTCGGCTTTGCGCAACGAAAGCGCTCGATGGCGACTTCGACTTTGCTAGAAAATGGTTGTGCCTCCTACCTCCCGGTGAAAATCTCGCAGAACAAACATTTGAGAGACATTTCAGTTTCGATCGGAGTAATCTCGGAACTTCCTTGTCTAGGATCATTCCATAAGAAGCTCATGAACTTTGGAGTCGTCTTATAACGGAATGGTCTTACAATGCGGCAGTACTAAGCGTACCAACAGAGAATATCCAAAGAGAAATCATGCTTTCTTGAGTGACGGAACATGTTACGAGTAGGGCTCGCAAAAACCGGTTTTGAAACCGGTTTCGAAACCGGTTTTTGCGAGCCCTAGTCACGAGTCTTGGGAGATGATGAACCTCAGAGTTTCGTTTCGCTCAGAAGCCACCCCCGAAATGCATAACTCTCATAATTGTTTCCGATTAGATAGATTGAAAAGTCTTCCGTATTCCCTTTGCTCGATGATTCGAAGAGCTTTTCTTTATTTCGCTTATGGCATTCATCTATGTAGTTGCTAGCTGGCGATTGGCACGGTATTCTGATAGATCTCACGGAGTCACAAAAGTCCAAAAAACCACTACGAGGAGACCACCTGAGCTAATCAATCGTTTCCGTCGTCATCATCGTAGTCATCACGATTGTAGTCCTCATTGAAAGCAGAGTCGTAATCGTTGATCTGAAGAAGAGGCGGCATCATCGCGGAAGCCATCATTTTGCGCATCGAATACCAGTTCCAACCTCCAGTCAGGAGGTGATCCTCGTCAGGGACATATCCACTGGTGAGCTTGGGTATCCTCCGACGAGATTTATTCTTCGGTTTCCGTCTGCTGGGTTTGACGTTAAGATAACCGTCGTCGTAGTCGTACACGTAACGAATTCTCTGTGCGGAAGAATCGTCTTCTTCGAATCTTATGTTGATCTTCGGAGGATAAGGATATCCGTTGGGCCCGACATGAGTGGACCACCTACTGCTTTCAGCTGGCGTCAAAGCGTCTTTTTCATGTTTCTTCCTCGGCCGCCTGAACCAGCGAGTCGATTGAGATGCTCCTGGGTTTCTCCACCGTAACAATCCAGTGAATCGCGACATCGCTGAAGATTCCACTCGGAACACCTGAAGTGAACATAATAGCAGAAGCTGGAGACACAATGCACGCATTTCTCCGCTGCAAGACGAGCAGTGGTGCCAAGACCGCGCGAAATTCCGGGTGCCTTCCTCGACGAAACCCTTTCCACGGACAGGTCAACATTCCGTATTTACAGTTGGGAATAAAGCTGTCAAAACCACAACTGATTGTTTCTCACGTCCCGGATAAACGCTCGGACTTCAGCCTTTCACTCTTCGCCGCGCACGGTTAAAATTTCCGATTTTGTCGAAATTGTTCGGGATGTTTGAATGGTAACATAGGATCGCGCCGTTCGGAGAACTTTCTCAAGCGTCTGCCACGCATCGTAGTTGAGTTGTGCGATTCCCAATCGACTGAACGGGGTAAAGTGAAATGAAATCGGTAGCCATGATAGTGGACGACAACTCCCAGCTTTAGGGGCCTCGGATGACCCATGGCACCCCCCGCCCCCGTCGTGGCAGACTTTTCGGCTTCTCTGTGGGACTTGCGAGCAAAATCGAGTTGTCGGCAAAAAAGTCGTTGAATTTACCAAATCTGCTCCCGAAATCGCGTGGAGGGGGATAAGAACGAGAATGAACAGCGCAAATTGAAGCTGGTTGCGCCAGCTTTCAGACGAAAAAAAGATTCCTCTAATATGCCCCTCATTGGAGGAGCTATGACCGAAAGGAGATGCGGAAAAAAATTGTCCATCTGAATTGACCACCCTTACACGTGCCAGCGGGAAATCGCGATCAATCATTAAACTAACCCGCCAACTGAGAGTCATGTTCTTATCTACGAGTCCTCAGAATCGTTACCCGTTATCATGAACGGCTTGTAGAGTCCGGAAATGAAACCGCGTTAAACGAACGGGGGATTACTGTACATATTTCTCTTGGAGGAATTCTGACAATTGGACCTTCGAGTGTCCATTTTCATCGTGTTTGTTCCAGAAAGCTTCCCCAAACGATGGGCAATCGACTTCCTCAAGTATTATTTATTCGAAAAGTGCCGGAGTCCGCTGTCGCAATTTCTGTGGAAGATGCCGCCAGTCAGTCAGAACTCAGAACCCCCAGCCACGAGGAATTCAAATTTGCCGCGCGTCGATTTTGTTTTGGCGCGCAAAGCATCTGTGGATGGGCTCTGGGAGAGGAGGAGCTCCAAGCAGTCGATTCGTTGGAAGCCGCTTCGATACGGCGAGAAACGGATGTTTTAAGTTGAAACCATCCTGATTGCAAGTTGCTTTATGGCTCGTACATATCCTGCCGACATCGAGTGGAAATTCCGTCAGTTCTACTGGCAGGCAGTGACTCGAGAGGACGACACCGCTGTGACCCCAGAAGGGACCTACTACATCAAAGCTGTGAAACACTACGGGATCTACCAGTTGGTGCAGATGCGGAACGCCAACGTGGATTTGTCCGAATGCGGTACGTCTCAATGTACTCCGAAAGAAAAAGATGAGCCGAGTTTGACTCCGAGAAAATCGCGGAAGAGACGTTCAGAACGATTTGATCACCTGCAATATCGCGCCCAACCACCACGGAAAGCCCGACCGACGGTCTTCATCCGAGCTGGTAGCATGTCTTAGTGACAGCGTGAGTTTCCGAAGAAACTGTGATAAAATAAAGTGTCAGCGATACTCCTAAAATTGTGACCATGTATCAGTCGGGTGAGAACCAGAAGAAACCTCCACCGGTCTAGTAAATAGAAGCTCCTCTTTAGCAAATAATCAATTTAAACTAGAGAGGGTTCGGAACTCCGCTCGAAATTCGTACCTAAAACCTTTGCATCGACTCTGAGTCTTTTTCGGAGGCCGAAAAAGCGCCTTCACTCTCATTTCGTCGACTCCATGAACAGGAAAGGTTCATCGTAACTCAAACGGGAGTGACTTCGACAACCTCAGCGAGGAGAGTGATGAGATTCTCACAAAGCTGGCGCTCTTACAACACTCCTACAACAAAACCTCTACTTTGTGCTGTAGAGCTGTATATATCTTCAAAGTCGAAGAGAAACTTGCTAACTAGAAATTCATTAGATCGACTATTCTTACTCTTTCTGACGATGACGCAAAGAAAATGTTGATAACGATACTGAACATGTAAGCTCTGATCAAGCATGTGTTAGAGAAATCGAATAACATATACTTCAAGATAGACAATTCTCGGTCTGATTCATTAGCCTAAGGAGTCCTGTAGTACGAGTTCACTTTGATTCCATTATCTATCAGATTTGCATTCCATCTATCAATATGGCACGAGGAATATGTAGTTTTATGGATTGATTATAAATTCCCCAATTCATCGCCGAGTATTATGCATCGATCTTCCCTCCATTCCATCCATTTGAAACTGAATTGATGAGTGATGGTCAATGCTATCAATCATGTTCAATCATGCACACCCGTGGCGCCCGAGGCTGTTCCGGTGACAGGGTGAAGAGCATAGCTCGCTGTTGACGTCGCCTCGGATAGTGTTACGTCTCCGCGTTGATGTCGGATTCCGAGAAGGCTTTTAAACGACCTTTTGTTCCTGTCTCACTTGTGTTTCATACGATACCTTCCAAGCGACGGTTTCAACTGTCAGAGATGTGCGTGTAGCCTTTCTTATCGGTTTCCATGAATCCCTAGCAGGATACCGAATGACAACTGATTTCACTCGAACGTTTACGATATTCAGAAGAGCTTTTATTCCAAAGAAAACAGGAGATTCATCATTTGTTGAAATCGAGGATCGATCAGTTGGACTCTTGCTGAAATTCCAACTTCCTGACAACTAAAACTCGTTCAGATGCTTGATTTCCGTTTCTTCGACATGAAGGCAGCTGGAGGAGCGTTGCTGAAGATTTCTCTTTTGACCGAAACTTTCTTCCGAAGTGGAATATGGCACGGTTCGCAAGCTGCAACACGAATAATCTCTTCAGCCTGTGGTTCTCCAGGGAATACAAATTATGCATGTCTGTTCTATGAATGTCAAAGCCAGATAATTTACCGAGAGGCTCATCCCGGAACCACGACGCAAGGAGACATTCGCGCGCGCTTATCCTGGAAGGAACGAAAGATAACGGACGATCATGCTACGACTAAAGCCGACCTGAAGTCTTATCCGATGACTGACCATATATTCAGAACACATATCGAGTGTATTACCTTCTCTCAGGCGAGTAGCATAGCAGCGAGTTCAGCAACCAACGACAAGATGCCGGCAGGCCGGGGAAGGTCCTCCACATATTGTTCATTTTCTGTGTTTTCAGGGTCAGACCGCATTCTCTGGTCAGCATCGTCACTTCCTGGGAGGATTTGCGATATTTCAAGTCGGAGTTTCGAAATTGTGTTGTTTCTTATTTATATTATCGAGGAAGTCAAAACGGTGAGACCACTGATCTCAACTCAGGGTCAAATCATGAAACACAAAACTATTATTGGAGATGAGTTTTCAGCGCCGCAGCTGAAACAAATGAAATCAAAAGACAATCACCGGCCACGATGCTTCGTCCGGACTTCCGATCAGATTACAGATCAGTTCGATTTGTTGATGCTCGCTCCGTCCCGGTAGCAGAGGGCGTTTCAGCAGGAGTTCCCCAAGGATGCATCCTGCCGACCTGTAATCGGAAAAATCAAGGAGCTCGTATCAGTGGTTTCAGACGCCTGCAAGCCAATCGACCGGATTCAAAAGCAATCGGCTCGGTCCGGAGAACGGATAATAATCTCCATTCTCGCCACGTTCTCAACTGCAGCAGTGTTCTCGATATGAATCCATGAGCGCTCCGTGTTTACCAAAAGAGTCGTCGAATATTTTTTATTCCTCTCTCTCTCTGCGAGCAACATCTACAGTCGCCGCGCGCGAAACCACGCAACTTTGGAGTGCGCCTTCTTCAACATTCGGAGAAGAATGATGATAGCTCTTGAGAATCACTGATTATCTTTTGCGCTTTTCTTTTCACCGTGCGATGTTCGAAGACACGGGCCATTCGGAGAACATCTCAACTGACGCGATATGCTATAGAAACTCTCACTGGAACTATGAGTCGATCCGCTATCTCTTTGCCTCACGTACCACATGTCCACGGCCGAAGTTTGCTTAGGTGATTGGAGAAGAATTTCCGGTGGCCTGTACCATAGAGTGACGACATCATTCGGTGTCCAGCATTTCGAAAGAATGAAATCTTTCGAGAAACCGAAGTCGGCGATCTTCACATCCCCTACAAGGAATTGCACATTGAACTCAGATGATTCAACAGAGGTGAAAGTTGACCTGACTCGCGGCGAAAGTTGACGTCTTACCATGTTTCGTGAGAAGGATGTTCGACGCCTTCAGGTCGCGGTGTATGATGCCCGCGCCGTGAATGTGATCCAAGCCGCTGAACAACTGCCAAGAGATGCATTTCACCTGTGACGAAGTCAGTTTTCCTCAGTTCAGCTTTGAGCTCGAGTGCAAATGTCTACGGAGCAGAACCCTCGCAATCTTTGAGAGTATGAAACTTCACGATCCGTTTCGGAAATCCAAATGCAACCCAATCGAATATGGAAGTTACATGGGCTTGAGCACTCTTCTTTACCGAGGGCGGCCACAAGCTTATCTTTCAGCAGGTGCATATGTTGTAGAAAGCCATACCGAACATACCTGAGATTCGTTGAGCGGGGATCCGGGACTGTCGACGAGTTTCGCGAGATCTGTGGCGCATTCTTCGAGAGAGATGAACACTGAACTCTGACTGAGAACCAAGTTGAACATTCGGATGATGTTCGGATGCGACAGTCAACTCAGGCTCGTTATATCACGCACACCCGATGCCAGGGTATCCTCTGGAATCAACAACATGTCCATCTTTCCATCTCGTGTCAAGTCTCTCTGCGTACTTATTCGAATCTTCGTCGAGCTTCGACTCGATCCCTTGTAGGTCCACCGAAATACCTGCTATTCCATGTGTATAGAGGATCCTTTTCATCGCCAAGATCTGTCCATTTCTTTTATCTTCGACTTGATCTGCAAGATCATCGTTTGTATGAGATTACTCCGCGCTAGGAGTTCACTCGAGGAATGCATTGCTCACTGACTGTAGCAAGCTGGACGAAAGCCAACAGCGTTTCTTCAGACTATTTTTAGAGCCGGGCACGGGTGGGCCGAATCCCCGGAAAAGGAACCGAACTTGGAGATGGAAATCCATAAATACACCCAGCGCACAGTGGAGCCAGAAGGATGAGCAAAAAATCGAACTCACAAACAGTGCCGAAGCTGCCTTTTCCAAGTCGTTCGAGCTTGTTGTACTCCGTGGTCGTGCGACACGATTCCAGCTATGAAATCAAATCAATACTAAATCGCTACTCGAAAAAGTGTCATCTCTGTACGGTTATATGGACGCAAAGGCTGGCAGTGAATGCGAGAACTGTATGAAAGAGGAAGGCCGCAATCCATGCGAAATGGAAAACAAAGAGCGTTCGCGGTTCTTATCCACCGGGAGATCTGCAAAGCTCGTGGAAGCATATCTTGGAGAACTGCACATATCGCTCTACTTCGAAGCTCCCCTGATCTTCCGAACGCGAATTTCTCTTTCGTAATGGATTTCACCTCCAGAATGGAACGAGCTATTGAATGATTCTCGCCGATTCGCCGAAAACACAGACATTCGAAAAGAATCGAGAGATCTGGAGCACACTGATGGCATGAGACTTCAAAAGCAGTAGCGGGGAACAAGTAGAAGATCTCCGGTGGAATCTCGAGGAACCATTCTGAGCACAACTCGCCTTCTAAATTTGGGGACGCTTCGTTCAATCATTCGTCTAAGAACTTACAACGGATTTCGGCACTTCTTGGAGGAGTTTCAGAGAAACTGGATGGTGATTTGAAAGGAGGTTTGCGAACGGGAGAGGTACATTGAACTCCTCGTCGGAATCGATTGGTCGTTGCATTTTCTTTTCCGGACGTGAGGGTCCTCTGCAAGGTGCAAATGCATCGTCAGAAAACGATTTCTCGCCTCGAACAGCATGCATCGGTTCCATTCCACTTTGGCCGCCGGCGACACAGCAGAAGTCCTTCAAACATCCCACTTACACTATATACTGAAGAAATTCGCGAGGGTCTGATCGGCTTTTAGTCGGCCACCTCTTGCACGACCGCAGCAGCACGAACAGTATGCGTGACAACACATATGATGAGCGCCCTTTCCTCAACCAATCACGGGCAGCTCAGATGAGTTTTCGATGAGGAGTCTCTACTCCACGCTCAGTGGTTCGAGTTTGTTGAGATGACACTGAACAGCTAACTGCATCTCGCTCGGCAAAGGAGTTCTTCTCTTGAGCAGCAGCGTCCTTTCCCAGATGGAATCAAGATCTACTCTCTCGACTATGGAAGAATGAGGTCAGTGAACTTGTCGTTTTGGGGCAGTTCGTTTGGACCTCCACGACGACGGAATCTTCCAACTGACTGCCTATTTAAAACTCTCGCACGAGTCGTGCGGTCGAAATATCCTGGATGCTCCGCACCAGATAAGAACGCTGAACGGGAGTAGGCCATATGTTGTTCTCTGTCGCGGCACCAACAAAACAGCGAAGACGCGATCCAGCGACTGTGATTCAGACAGAAAGTTCGTGATCCAAAACGAGACAGATGAAACAGAGATGGAAGCCGTCGTGGATATTGGATTCATCAACCTCAAATATTCCATTCAGGAATTCGAGGTTTTAATGCGGTTTTCCTCTCAAGTCGTTACTTCAAGGAAACGCGGCGTGACTCATGTCTCGTCGTCACTTTCGAGTTGGAAATTCCCCACGCAAATGGCAATGTTGGGATTTCCACAACTCGACGTATCTACCTGTCTAAAGTCCGTAAAGTCTAAAGTAAAAAGTTCACTGATCTCCTAGGCGACATGTCACCCCTAGCTAGTGTGCTCCCACGACTTCCTTGGTACAGTTTGTAAGTGGTGGGACTTTGTTTCGAGCTCATATCTGTTCGTTGGGTTTCATTCAAATTTTCCTCAGCGCGGTTTCTAATGCTGTTATCATCAGAAGATGTGATCCTCGGTTTCCCAGTTTCCGTGTACTGGAGAGGAACATCCCCGCATGAGCATTAATCTCTCAGGAGGCAGTATCTTCTAATCGTTTCCGTGCGAGTTTTATCACACAATATCATACAGTTCGGCTAATCGTAAGTCAGGATGACACTTTGATGCCGAGAGAGTTCTCATTCAAAGAAGCACCTGGACTGTTTCTTCTCTTCAGCGGACTGAAAACTCCGATGACGTGGACACAAGGCTATCAGGTTGTCATACTCTTCGAATGAGCCAAACAGAGTTTTGCCGAGGTCAAGCGACGTGGTGAAATTATCGAGAAGATAACACTTCGAGTGTATTCGGCAGATCTCGCTTTATTCATCCACTAATTGAGTAGCGTAGGCACTTTATGAGCTTTTGACTCGTCTAGTTTCACATTGTTTTGTGGCAAATCAAGAGAATCTTCGAAGTTCGAGAGATCAGGGCATACTGCGGCGAGCTGCGAGAGTGAACTGAAAGTCACGCCATGAAGAATGAAGGAGTAACGGAGGAAACCAGTGAAAAGTGGACGAAAAGAGGAACAGGAGAATTCTCTCGAAATGCGAACAAAAAAGTATTCTTTCTCCAAGGGCGTCGCTTGCGGTTTAGAAGAATCCGCCGCCTCCGTAAGAGACGTGAGCTGCGTTCTTTTGACCGACCCCTGGTTCGTTTGAAGCAACTTTCGCGCGAAATCCGTAATGATCTGCGATGTAGTCAACGTGACGAACCCTGCCGTCGATGTCTACAAGACCGTAAGAGCCTTTCTTCACTCCGTGAGCACCGGTTTCGTGTCGATAATTCTTCGCTCCTAAGCCATCGGTAACATGATAAGAGAATTGGTAGTTCCCAAAGTCCTGCAAAGAAGAACAGCTCGAATATTCGAAGTTTTGTTCTACAATATTTGGTTCGATATTCTGAATTCATCGATCGGATATCGGAAAGAGGGAATTTGGGGAAAACTTACGTCTTGCTTGTGATTATTGACCGAATGCCCGCCGCCGACAGCAGAAACGTAAGCCACAAATCCTAGGAGTAGAAGCTGAAAAAGTTCGAAAACTAAGTCCAAAGATTTGGCCGTCGAGGGATCACATTCTTCAGTTTTCATCCAAAAAGTTGCTCATCACTGTCACTCTCAGTGTGAAATCAAGATCGAGGATTGATTCAAAGACTCGATGGAACACAAACCACTTTAAAGCCGCACTTCATGTCAGTGGTGCTGCGAAATTACTGTGCTGTGTCTTGGATCGCGTCGATTCTTATATCCCTTCTCGCCAAGGGTCGGTGCTCGATTTGTTTTGGGCGAGCAAACTACATTCGGAGAAGTGAGCTTGATGTGAGGGTCTAGCAGAGCATGCAAAAGAGTTACTTCAAGGGTTCTGTGCATTACTTGATGTGGAAAAGTTACGCAGTGTTGAGACTGAGAGTTTCGATCGAGCCAGCAGTCTGATTGAAGCCCGCATTCTCAGTTTTGAATTAATGATCCGAGATTGTGAAATGATTATTCTATCTCTTCTCTTTGGACGTCTCCGCAGGCTCGAACACCGTATTCATCTCTCAATTATTATCAAGCATTCGAACAGGAATATCTGAAGCATCGATGTCGCTCCGATCAATCAGAGTTTCTCATGATTTCCAGTTGTTGAGCGAAATGTCAACTCGACGCTTCTCCGGAGAAGTTCATTCTTCCATTTGCTTCCAAAAACCGCGTGAATTCTTGACTCACCGGTGAGCGCCACGTCAAATTTGACGAATTTCAAGTTTTTCTGTGATCTACATATGTTGAACTCAATCAACGCCAATCGAGAAATTAACGGCGGGTACAAGTTGAAGTAGATATTGAAGTGTTCCAGTGTGTTACACTCACGGATTCGCTCGACAACCCTTTTGATAGCAGCGTTTCATTGACTCACCACGAAGGCAGCCATCATTCGTAATTCAATTCATCGCGTTTCGCTGATTCAGAAATGAAAACAGAAATTACGTAATTCGGGCGAGAAACAATTTTTTTATTGAAGAATCCGTGAAGTTTTCAAATTCAAGTGGAAAATCATTTTCCGTGATTGCGGTGAAGGGGATCGCTAGAGCGAACCGCTCTAATGTTCTAGTTTGTCTCTGGCCTGGTGATTCTTGACGTTAACTACTTCAGTGTTCTTGGACTAGAAATCCAAGACCGATGATAATCACTGGGTCAAGTCAACAGCAATACTAGAAAAGTCGTCCATCTTGCTTTACAGTGTCGTTCTGAAATGCTGACGACAAAAAACCGAAGCCTAGGGCTCCTCTAGATTCATAAGAAATGATGATTTGCGAGATTACCTCCCGAGCGAGATTTCTGGTTTCATCTCTTCCCTTTCAACCTCACGTGGCTCATCCAGCCTTGCAATCTTCTTTTTTTTTTGAAGGTGATAGGAGTTTATTAAGGTTCGCATCATATACAAAATCCTCCTTTTTGCTTCTTTTTTTAATTTAAATTATATATTTGCTTATACAGTACAACCTCGATTATATCAACTAATTCGAGCAAAAAACGGTTGATATAATCGAGAGTTGGTAGAATCAAGAGTTGATATATTCGAGAGTCAAATTGACAAGTTGATATATTTGGGAGTTGATATAATCGAGAGTTAGAGTGGTCAAGTTGATATAATTGAGGTTGATATAATCGAGGTTCTACTGTATATATCCTTGCAATCTTCTTGGATTTCAAAATACAACACAAATATCTCACCAAAATGATGCACATGGAAGATGAGCTACAATTTCAGGTATTCATGCACAACTTCTCGAAGTTCTACGATAAAGAACTTGTGACTGACGTGTCTCTGATGTGATCGAGAACTTACAGAAAAGAACGAACTCCCGAGGGCCATTCGCGTCAAAATTCTCCTCAAATTTCAAGAATATGATTACATTTTTGAAACCTTCGACTCAGCCGCGCGGATTTCTCGATAATTTTTCAGACACATGAGAAGAAATTTCAAATATAGTTTACGAGGGCACGAGAGAATATTAAAAATGAACAATACTGATCGATACTTCGAGTGAGGTAGTTTATGTGAGTATATTTGTCCAAATGGCGAACTCGAAGATCAAAACTCGGGACCGTCACCTTGAGCAGAAGTGATGAACAACTTCCCGATTGGTATATCGGCGCTATCACCTCCGAACGCCCCTAATTTCATCAAACGCAGCCGCAGTGCTGTAACAGTTCCAACAACTTCTCGATTGTCATGGTACTTCAAGTTCTCCAAGAGTCCTAAAAATTGGCAGTCATTGATGTCTTTGCAGAAAGTTTCCATTTGTTTATGCTTCTCCATGACATACGAGATTTTCTCGATAACCACCAAACTGATCAGCATGAGCTGTACATCGTTGAAAGCCATGAGCTCTATGAGAAGTTTGACGGAGCCCCGTTGTTCCAGCAGAAGAATTTGCTCATCGGAACCGTTGACGGCGATGTTTCCAACAACCCAGGCGACCTCCGAACGAACTCTGAACTTGCCATCTTTCAAAAGGAGCATCACGACAGGCAACAGGCCCTCTTTGAGAACCTTTTCGATGATCTCTGGCGAGTCGGCGCAAATATTCGAAAGAGCGTACGCGGCGTAGCAGGCGAACTCCCAATCTCTCTCGAGAACAGTTTTCAAAACAGGAAGACCACCGACCTTTATGAAAACCCGAATAGCTTCATTCTCGAGAGTTATCACATTGATCAGAAATTCGAACACCAGGGGTAAGATATCGCAAGAGTATGTAGTTCGTCGAAGCAGCTCTACCAGAACCGAGACGGTTCTTTGTTCCAGCGTGATTCTGCTTTTTCTGTTTTGACCCAAGAAAGTCAAAGCCCACCATGCGTCCGGGATGATACGGCCATCCTTCGTCATCTGGAGAACGCGCTCTAAAAGTTCGACCGAGGGTTTGAGTACTTCGATCGGAGGTTCCAGCTGACAGATGTTCGCCAGGCACCAGCTCGAGAGGTCGACAGCGGTTTCGGACTTCCCCTCTGAAATCGTTGTCCCGAGCGAACGGAGTATGCTCTGGATCGAAAGAACTCCAGGACGGCCGGCGATCATGTTAGCCAGGGCCCAGAGACTTTCCTCGACGATCTGTGCATCGGTGGACTCTAAAAGTTGGAGAAGAGAAGGGACGAACGGATCGACAGGCGCCAGCGATCTCCGAAACGAAAACTCAGCGAGGATCATCACGGCTCGAAGTTGAATATCAGGCTCGCACAAACGCGAAATTTCACGGAATTTTTCATGAACTCTTACCATGGAATCGCGGTCTCCTGAATCCCACCACGAAAGGAGACTCTAGAACTCACGAAGGATATGATTGCCATTCGATTCGAGAAGCAGCGGATCATCTCCGAGATTCGCATTTCCTGTGCTTGTGAGGTTTCTGAGTCTCTTCCCAATGTATTGGAGCCTTTCGCGTGTTCTGTCTCTGGAAGTTTCGCGAAAAGGCCTGGGAGGGACAAAGGAGATCACTCTCGATTTCCATTCGTTCATGGCTTCGTTCACGTGGAGTCATTGGTGATTACAACGAGGATTTCTTCAATGATGTTTGTGATTTATTCATTAATTACGATCAGACATGATTCTCGGTCAGAATTCATTCCTGTGAGAATGAAGACTACAAATTGAGTATCCTCGTGTTGCGCTGAGCGGAGTCATTGAATATCGAATATCAATCTTCTCTTTCAGCTTCTGGGTATGACTATTCCTCATGGGAATGGAACAATGTCGACGTACTGCTGGGAAGTTTCGCCCTAAACCTATCAAATGAAGGTTACCAAGAAAGTCGATTCAGAGAGTCTCTGAAGAACTCAAAAAAACCTACTGAGAGCCTCGTCAGAACTCGCGAGAAGCTCGTGTGAGGACAGCCTTTGCATATTCTGCGACTTCCGCCACCGCGCGAATTTCGTTCAATCCAAATCGCAACCCTCAAAGTTCAGAACTGGATCGACCGAGTCGAGAGGAACTTCTACGAATTTTGGCGCGGTCACTGATTTCAGATGACAGCCCGATCCGCGATTGTGACGGATTCAAAGGAAGCATCACAAGTCGGCTGCTATAAAGAGCAGAATCACGTTTAGAAGAGACGGCCGTCGGAGAGTCAAGAACATATGGTCCAACTTTCCAAACCAAAGCGTTGATGTGTACTTGTCAACCGGAGGTACGCGCAGAATTCTTACATATTTCTTTACCTGTGACTCTCTACCCCAGGCTCAATTGACGATCTGCTCTGTATGTATTTTAGCATTTGGAAAAGAATCCGAAGTGTTCGCATTCCAGGATGAAAAGAGTGAAACTTTCGGGTTTCTTTCTTTCCCGAGATGTGAAGCCAGAGACCGTCTCAAGATGTTGCCTGGTCAAAATGGAAGAGACTTTTAATTCACAAGTTCAGTTCCGTCTGAGATCATATAAATCAAAGAACCGAGAAGTTTCCATGTTTCGAGCTTAGCTATTCAAATCATTGGAAGCAGAATGGTTTTCATGAAATTCCAGTTTATCCAGAGTCAACTTGAGCATGTCCCCAATTTCCTCGACTGTGAGAATGGGCCCATGTTAATCACGACTTTCTCTGTGGCGAAACAGTCAATCGAAGCTAAGTTGTCAGTCAGCTCATGACCCTCTTGATGGTTCGACTTGCATGACCGCGAATGGCATCATTGAAAATTGCTCCTTCCATTGAGGCTGTATAAAAATATTGGCGAGGAGGTCCAGAAAGACAAAGCAATGAAACTTGTCTTCGCCTGAAAATTCAAGCCATGCAATTCAGAATGAAATCGAATTTGTTACCTCAGCGTGATCGAAATTCTCGATAAACTCGACCTAAGGGCATTAGTTCGTCATTAGAACGACATCGGAGTTGGATCGCGGTGACCCCGGTGGTGTTTGATGAAAAATCTGGATTCGTCGTGCTGCTGACCAGATGCGACTTCGCGGATCAATGATAGCTGTCTTAGCTATCGCACTGCTCGATGCTGCGAGAGGACGCGGAGGTCAGCTGAATCTGTTTCCATAGATATCACCTATTCGTTCCTTCAATTTTGATAAACTATGAAATGTATCTGACGCATCAGTTTTTGAAGGAGTCTATTCCAAGAGTTACATGCAACCCTGAGAGGGAGGCCTCGGCGTCTGCACCACCGCTGCTCAATGTATCGCTTACGCCGGCTTTTCCGTGGGGAGCTGTCCTCTGTCAACTTGCTGCAGAGGTGAGTTGACTTTCTTATCTACCAAGCACTCTATTTGACAAGTTCGGTTTCTGTAATGTGAATTACTCGTTATATAGCGAAGTCGTTCTCTTCTTGCGTCCAATGTATGATTCCATCAATCGAAAGATTGAAACTTGGAATTTTCACAGTGGTTAGATCATGCGACCAGGTCATCACGCAGAACAATACGTTCTTCGTTGAACATTCCCTGCAAATAGGGCAAGCGTGTATCGTCGACATCCAGAAGATGCGAATCACAGGAGGGGTTTGTCAAATGAAGCTTGACATGGTGGAGTTCAACACGATCGGACCCGATCCAAACGGCGCATGTTCGTTCGACAGCTTAGAAGTGAGAGGACAGCGCAACAGGGTGCCCGTGATCTGCGGTTTGAACTCTGGCCAGCATTGTAAGTGTGCGTCAGTCATGACATCAATTTGTTTTCGATGTGACTTGAATTTATTCGAAGGAACATTCCAATCCGTCTCCGCAGTTTACCTCGACGTGCGGGGTGTTCCCACCGTGCAGCTGAAGATGATGATTGGCATGAACAATACACAACGCGAATGGAAAATTCGAGTATCTCAGATCCCATGCCGCTCGGGGAGGTTGGCCCCGCGGGGCTGCCTCCAGTACCTCGAACACTCTTCTGGTTTCATCTCGAGCTTAAATTACGGCAATCCCAACAACAGCAGTTACCCTGTGATCAACCCGTGAGTGACCGGAGGATTCGGGGAGTGAGAAATGTAGATCTATTGAAACCAGAACCGAAAACTGCACTGCAGCGAAGTTTGCCTCAGGTCGGGTCTTCTTTTGATTTCTCTCTCGTAGGAGGTCGTACTCAATCTGTTTCCGAGATAAATGTCAGCTGACCCTGGCCAAAGCTGGACCTTTAGGGATGAGCGCGGTGCCGCAGACGTCATCAGTGACGATCAAAACGTTGGTAAGCATGTACTAAATGTATATCTCTGATCGTGCATTGCCAAAGACACGGATTACCCGAATCGATTCAGTCCTTTAACCAAGTTCCGATCTTCAAGAACCGATTGAACTTGGACCTGAACTGTCTGGATCCTCAAAACTTGCTGTGGCCGAAGCAGAGGAGTTTCTTGTCAATCGACTACACAAGATTCTGCGGCGACAATTTTCCCGATCTCTACACGAGCGGTGAGTTTCGACACCGACTCGCCGTGAATCAGTCGTTTTGCGAGGATTCCACCAATGATATCTATCCGACTGATCGAATGGAACGGATGTTTGATTCAAAAATCGTTTCCCAAACAGCTCACATGACCAATCAAATGTCTGTCGTCATCTACCCGAAAGAATACAACCGTTCGACACTATTTTACCCAGGATTCCGACTTCGATACGGGTTGAACTGTGGACGAGGTACGTAAAATATCATAAACTTCGAGGACAAGGATGCTGCACTTTATTTCCAGAATTCATCTTCTCCCGAATCTCCGAAATTGGAAATTTCCCCCAAAGTGAAGATATTCCAATAACGTGGGAAGTTGGTTCCACCGTGGGTGTCAATACCGCCAAACCACTACTTCTCTCTTGCGGAATTTTCCTCAAATCTCGATCCATTTGCAGTTTTTGTAAGCGAGCCTCTGATGTTCAAGTACGAGAAGAAGCGTTTCAAACGAATTAGATCTCGGAAGCTCAAAATCGACAAAGAAAATCCTGTGGAGGTTGATTTTGCTGATCCTATATGAAATTTGTAATAAACAATCGTCCGATCCAGACCTCGTTCTTGCTCGGAAAAAGAGCGAAACTCGAACTCGGATGTTCCATTAAACCCTGAAAGAGCTGAAATTATTTCTGTGTCGGTTAGGCGATTCCGTACCTTAGTTCGAGCCTAAACCTGTGGAAAAAAAAAAATATTGAACTTTTGAATCCGAAATCGAATGACAGAATTTTTTCGCCTCCATGAAGCTTCCTTTCAAACAAAATGTCTTTCGATGATTCAAAAAAAAAACGAGAGGCGGGTGGACGAATCGCGCACCTGTCATTTCCAAAAGATCACAATTGTCACAAAAAAATTCAGAACAACCGGATTAGGAGAGCTGCACCTTCCATTGGCGTGGTTTTCGACACGAGCCCGCATCACCAGAAACTGGGGGCCTTTTCAAGGTTATTCATTCATTGACCACTAATCTGTTGGGCTCAATATTGTGGGATGTTGAGCTTAGCATCCTTTCATCAGAAATTAAGTTCGATCTGGATTGTCTGAAGCCACGTATGATGTTCCTCTGCCACAACGAGCTAACTGCACCGCTATGTCTGAATGAGAAGCGTTCATTTGCCAGCCAAAAGGAGTTCATTTTTGTCAATTCCAGGACTTAAAACTACGTGTGTCGCTTACAGATCGTGCTCTGAATATACTGCAAAGATTTTCGCATTTTCCCTCGCGGAATTCGGCCAAAATAGGGGTCTTTGGGGTCGACTCTGCGTCAAAAATGCACCTCCGCTTCAGTCCATCACAACAAAAAGGATCGATTTTGAAAACCGGATCAATATCTACCGGGTTGGCGTATTTTTTTCCGTTTTTATAGTATTTCTTTTCCGGAACCTTATGGTCGAGGAAATACTGGAGGATGAAGCACTTCCGCGGGATATGTTCTGCTTTTTCTTCCCGGTAGCTCGAAGATCACCAAGAAGCATTCGTTCGATATTCCACGAATCGGAGTGATGATATTTATTTCGGTTCCGCATCGCTGATAGGAGAATAGACTAGATCTTAGGAAGTCTTTGTGAAACACCAAAGATGTCGGGGAGCAACTTCATACGTTTTTTGGATTAAGTGTCATTCACATGGCTCGCGAAAGACGAAATACTGTCTTCAAAAGGAATTCTCAGATATCGTAGTTCCAGAAGAAAAAACTTCCTTTAGGTTTCATTATTTATTTTCACTGAAAAATATTCCTCTCTTAGACACTTGGCATCTCGTGAGAATATCAAATCATCGTCCGAGACCGATCGAGATCGCAAAACGAGGATAGTACGCGTAGGTGTAGTAGGTTCCATAGTAAGGGTAGTAGTAGTAGTAGCTGGGCCAGAGAACTCCGTAAGGATAGTATCCGTAGCCGAGACCGAATCCGTAGTAATAGCCGAGTGCAGAATCGAGCAGAGCGAGGATCAGGAGACAGAGCTGTAAAAATGGTTGAGACAAATGGAAACCGTTTTCGAAACTGAAAGAACTCACAATACCGAGAGCGAAAGAAGTTGAAAAGCGAAAACTCCGAGTCGAGAGGAAAGACTGTACCGTTGACATCTCCGACCGTTTGTGATCGACGCCCGGAAAACGCCGAACAATTTATTGCTCCCGAGCGTCATTGGCGCGATTTCTGACAGGACGCCCGCATTTCCAGAGGACGGGAGGTTTCCGCCAGAATATTCATATCATTGACCATGAATCTGTTTCGCGACCGTCGCTCTGAGACTGAATCGTTCTGCCAGTCCCCAAACATTGCCCAAACTCACTCCCAGTTTGTTTCTGGGATACGCGAATGGATGAAGGGACCCCTTTCGAGAAGTTCTTAGCAAGTTCCTGACATAGCTTTGATAGAATGTCTCGACATTGGCTTTCCTTGGAAAAATGAGGTCGCAAATGTCAAATTCTCTGAAGTGTACTAAAGTACCCCCTTGAAGAATCATCCCTTGAGCTAGCTAGAGGGAGCTCACTCGTCTCATCATAAGTGAGACATTGCATGCACCTAATCTCGATTTACTCAATCTTTGTGAAAGTTCAAAGTCATCGACTTCTTCTCCTGCGGACAGAATCATGGGAAAATTTTCGCCTGATGAAAGCAGAGATCAAAGTCATCTTCACGACTAGTGCACTCGTCCCATTTATTTCCTTTTTACGACTATTTCGGCTTGTTTCACAGTTGATATACAAAATGTCGACTGACTGCATCAGACAATCGGACTCCTTCCAGGAGTCAGCATTGGTTGACCGTCCCGCTGTCGGACCCAAACTTGAAGAGCGTACTTCAATCGATTCAGTAAGTCTCCATGGTCTTCTGGGTTGATGAGTAGTTTCCGGAAAGTGCTGTCGTAACTCATGAGAGTCACGAGATTCTGCAGCATGAACCCCAGACAGTAACGGAGCAGCTGCGCAGCGTGGTACACACGCGCGTGGATGAATACGGAAACAACATTCTCAACGGTAACAGTCTGAAACACAAAATTCTCAATTCAGCTCAACCCAAAATATCGAAATCGCCCCGCTCGAATCGAAGGTTGGGGGACTTGGATGAATTTCGACAAAGATCGCGTCTCACCTTGGTGCAGATGTGTTCACAATAGGTTACGAGGGGGGTCAGTTGGAAATAGTTCGAGGCCGTCAGGAGTTCGAGGGCGTCCTGAGGTGACACCGCTATACCATCGAAGCCTCCTTTATAGAGATACTCCATGATCATCTGCGGGAATAAAATGAGATGGAAGTCTTATAACGAGGAAACCGAGCATTTTCCCTCCGTTTCATCATAAAAAAAAGAGTCACGGCGACTCACTTGGAAGATGGGGTAGCGTATGTCCTTGATCGTGACGACTTGATCGCTGCCACCCGCAGCCAGCATCTCTTTGAAGCGCTCGGATGCGTTAACGAGAATGATTCTATGTCCGAAGAAAGATTTCCCCTCAACCACGAATCGAACATCAGCCATTTCAGGTGAGTTCACGTAACGAGGATCGATCCGAGGTCCCGGCAACCGATTCACAGGCAGGGGAATCGACTCCAAAGGCTCTCTCCCGAAGCACTTCGACAGAATATCCACTATAGCCAGTGTCACGCTCTCGTTCTGTGGGGAAAAACGGTAATTTTTCTCTGTTTGCTTCGGAATAACTCGAAGTCTGGAGCGCGAATTCTCACCTTACTGCAGGCCATGAGTTCGAACATCAGAGGGAAAGTCTCCTCCGTGAGCAGAGTCGAACTTTCTTGAGTGGTCCAGGCCATCTGGAAGTCCTGCAAGATTTCGCTCAGGGCGGCTTCGTGTTGTTGCAGATGGCAAGTCATCAGCGACTTGCTCCAACTGTGCAGCGTCCACGAAACCCCTGGAATCGGAGAACAGCCATGATGACGTGTCCTTGGAGGATCAAACAAAGGATGAAAACTTTGTCACTTACCCATGTTTCGGAGATCGAGGGTGATTTCCAGGAAGCCGTTCTCCGCGCTATGATACATCGCCTCCTGAAGACATCGCCACTGATTCTTAGAGAAATTGTATTGCCTCGTTTTCCGTTGCAAAGTACTTTGGCTTCCTTCAGACAGGATTTCTTCGAGTGAAACCGCGGTCTGAGGGCTTGAACCTTGGATAGGATGGGAGACGAGTCTGTGGAGAACCGAACGGTGACCATGGGCCGCGGCTACCGCCACGGGGGACGGTGTCCCCAACGAGGACAGTCCCTGAGCGTAACACTGATTGTCAGGAGTCATGGTGCTGAGGTAAGGGTGAGCTCCGAACGACAACAGAAGGGTGATCATGTCGTTATGGGCAGCAGCCACAGCCAGCTGCAAAGGGGTGTCTGTCGGATAGATTTCACCACCTGCCTCCACCTGCGCGCCTGCTTCCAGGAGAGCTTTTGAAGCGCTCACGTTGCCCTGAGCGACCGCGTAGGTGAGCGCCGTCCAGAACTGGCACTCGGAACGAGCACCTGGACTCTGTGCGGTCTGTCCCGGTGTCTGGATGTCCACGTCGGCACCAGCCGAAATCAAGCATTTTATCGAAGCGTCGTCTCCTCGGAGCGCAGCTATCATCAGAGCGGTCAGACCTTCCTCGTTGATGGTGTTCACTCCGTTCGGGACCTGCTTCAGAACGCTGTGCACGATGTCCAAGCGGGTAGAAGTTCCGAGGAGACGCATAGCGGTCCGCATGTTGAGCAGACGAACGCCGTCTTGGCCGTTGATCTTGTCAGGTAGGAACTCGATGGGATCTTGTTGAATTCCGAACGCTCGAAGGGGACAATCGATGCCGGGCATCAGAAGTCTCGCCGCTTGCAGCACGTCATTCTCGTCGACCATGAACGAATGGTGGCGGTAGACCGTGAATGCCGAAGCAACGCGAACCCACTCGATGATGGGAGGTAGCAGCTGAGAACGTTCAGGAGAAAGTGAAGAACTCGTTCTTTGGTGACCGTACTGAGAGTGTTCCAGCTGAGAGCACCTCGTGTAGTAGTACAGCGCTCGCGTCCCCGCCGGAGACCACCGCACTGAAGAACAGAAACAGAACAAATCGTATCGAAATTCTAACGAAAAGTATCGAATAACATTCGAGACGAGGACAGAAGTGAAATATAGCGATATAACGAGGTATTTCTGTAAAGTTTACAATGAAAGGTGAGGCCTCACCTAAATTTTGGCCCCAAGCCGGTCTCATGGCCATGTTGAGCAAGTGCAGGGCTTTCTGAAGAAGTTCCTCGAGCTCACCAACGCTCGCGACGCATGTCGTCAGCATGGAGTGCTCGTCGCCCCGTTGAGGAACCTGGACCGGCCATTTCGGTAGAATCGGGATCCCTGTGCTCGACCTGGACATGGTGAGATGAGTGCAGCTTTGGAACAAACCGAACAGGTCTCCGCTCTGAGAGAGCGCCGAGTCCACTGTCGTTGCCGTCAGCGTTTCGTAGCATCTAAGTTGGAGAAAAGTACGTTTTGGTTGGTGACCTTCCTCAAACCGAGTTTTGTCGATCTGTAGGGTATGGAATGCGACAGACCTCAAGCAGGAAACGACGACTTCTTCGAGAAGGTTCTCGAGGGCCGCAGCGAGGAATACCGCGGCCATTTCAGGTATGAAAGGTGCGAGACCCGCGTCCATGGTCCATCTGTGGAACGCTCCAACCGAGAGAAACAGTCCCGCGCGTGAAGACTTCGATTGACGCGAGCAAGAGGCTCCTCCGAAAATGGCCGCTGCTCGATGACAAGCTGGACGAAACAGAAAATATGAAATCGAAGCTGTTTTCGAAGAATCGATTGGGTTTTCCATCATCATCATTTCACCTCACATACACACCTTTGACGCAGTTGTTTGCCAACCAAGGCGGCAAGACGACCCACAAGGCTCCCGTGATTTCACTTTTGCCACAAACTCCGATGGCGCGAGCGAAACGTTGAGCTTCCCGCGCGATACGAACGAGAGGTCTCTGCAGCAAGAACGCCAACTTCGGGATAGCGTCTTGAGCTATCCGATGTAGAAGGTCCTTGAGTTTGGTCGAGTTCTCGATGACTCTCTGGACGGCAATGACGTCCCAAGGCGCGCGCTGCAGCTGCACCAAACGATATGCGGGATCTAGCCATACGAACTCATCGGCTGCGCTTGCTGAAAGAAAAGAAAGAGGTTTCGAGGTTAGTCCTAGCAACACACACGAAGATTTCAATCCTGAATTTATGGAATTCTGGATTCCACAGAAGTCCGGAAACTCACAAGTGAGGTTGGTGGCCACGGTTTCCATGCTGGATTGATGAACGACGCGCGGAGAAACTTTTTTCGTGGCGGGATGCGACGCTTGATCATCCGAGTCAGTCGATACCGCGCTCCTGTTCGTATTAAATTAATTTCAGTGTTCGGTTTCCCATCGATCATGAGCCCACTGATTATTATAGAGTCGTGATCGTGCCGTTCGACTGAGTAAATCTGGTGCTCGAATAAAATGGAAAAACAAAGAACCTCATGCTCCTGGTGGTTCCACTGGTGATGGTCAGCTTCTCCATCAGCTGTTCGGGGTCGAAAGAATCAACGTTTTCTTTCGATAAGGCGTACTCGCTCGCGGTGCTTTCCGTCATCGAGGCGTGACCCGAACTGTCATACCTTCGGATTCGATGAAACAACGATCAGTCGAGTTCTCCAAAACGTTGTCGGATCATCAGAACTTTACATACCGTGACTTCTGCTGCTGGAGCAGGAGGTCGAGCGATTGCGGGAAACTCAGGATATTCCTCCGTCTCTGTTTCATCCGTTGTGGCAGCGGTCTCCTACGAACTTCTCCTTTCTCCGTGGAGCTCAACGAGTCCGTGTTGCTGGCACTGCTGCTATTCTCCGCCCTGGAAAGTTCCGAGAACCCGGATTATGATTTCAATCAATCAAATTCAGTTCCATCGATTCTTCCATTTTTCCGAGAACATGATCTCACCCCCTAAGATTCCAGAAGAGGAGGAAAGGAAAAGTAGGACCTTCTGGGGGAGGGTCTAGTCCGGGTCAGGGTCTACTCACCTTGTTGGAACATTTTCGCAGTCGTTCAAATCCACTCCGGCGAACTTCTCTCGGTTCGCGACAAGTGTATTGGCCGGAGGCGCCACGTGCGGTGTATGGGGACGAGGTTTGCTGAAGGACCGATGGAGTGCAGGCGCTGAGCCACCGGCTAGGTTTCTTTGGAGAGGGCGTAAAGGTGTGCAATCCTCAGCGTCATCTCTGAAAACATCGTTCTCGAGGTCGGCGCAATTCAAATCGAGCGCAAAGTCCACCGGGGGAGGCGCTCCGTCTCCTGGCGGCCTGGGCGAAGACGGCATCACATTTCGGACGTCGCTGAGTCTGCGTGGCTTTGGTCGGATTATGTCTGGAACGTGTGCTGCGAAGGTCGCGAACTCCGGGGGATGAAGTTCCGCAGCCATGAGAAACACCTGCACGAGAAGAAGACATTCGAGATTAGTTTTGGACACGGGGAATGCAATTTTTGAAGAATAAGAATCGACTTTTCTGACAATTCCAAAGAAAAGTGGACAATCTTGGAGCTCGATATCTACAACAACAATGAAATCCATACAAGGATCGGTCCGATTGACGATCGCGATCGAAGGGAACGGTCATTTCTCAAACGTCAGAATGTTGATCATCGTCTCTTTTTTCCTCTCGTTCAACAACGATCCGTCTGATTCTCAAATAATCCAGAGCACAGAAGTAGGGTTGGACGATCTCAGCTGCTGCGCGATAACTGCTATTAAAGATGTTACGTGTCGTAGTGCGAGAGGTGCGAACACGTCGCGCGCACTTGGTAAAAATGACACGATACGGGCAGCTCGATTACATCGAACTTCTTCAAAAGCCTTCTTCTTCTGTGATCAGTTTCGGAACATTTGGGTTTCGCTCGAAGTTTGTGTAGAAGTACGGGCACTGAATCGTTTCGATTTTTGAAACATTTTGGCAACAGGTTCGTTTCGCGATTCTGTAACAACCGATAAGAGTCTGTTCTGTGATATGTTTGTGTTCTTCCATTTTTTATTCACCGAAGAGAAGAGCTTTCCAGCCGACCACAGAGTGAAACGAAATGCAAGAAGACGAAAAAAAGAAACTGCGAATCGGAATCAATCGCGAACGAAGAACGAAGAATGTCGAGCAATTGTGTCGCCTCCAGAAGAATTAATTAGACGGAGAAGGCGACCCAATCAGCAAGCGCTGACGTTTAGGGAGATGAAAAACTCGTTTTTCCGACTTTCGGTGACAGCGGTGAACTCTCGGATCGCTTCTGTGACAAGCCAGACTATGAGGGATTCTGGAATATCGAGGACATGTGGGTGATACCGTGGACGCGGATTACTTGCATGAAAAGTACATAGAGCCACCTGCGATATCAGAATGGAAGTGCCCCGTGAGCGCCGGGATCTCGGGTTCAAAAGCCCGCGGTGAACGATAACCTCTTTGAGACTATCAGGTCGCAAATGAGAAGCAGAACAGCGCACGGATCACAGACTTCAACCGACGTGCGACGCTATGGTGTTATTCCCTGAATTCCAGGGCTTGTTCGATTCAGTTTTATTGCGTTTTGATTGCGTTCTCTTCCTTCGTCCGGTGTTGTCATCGGACGGAAAGACGCTCCGCACTCGTGCCACGATTGCGACATTAGCGAGAATTGTCGAATCTTTGCGGAATTATCTTCTGTTCTTCGTTCATGAAGTTCTGGGTTCAAGACTCGGAGTAAATAAAGAAAACTCTGATTTCGGTCGACGTTTTTCCGTTGTGAGATGGATTCCACCGATTTTGATCTTTCATTTTGAGATAACGCCGCTCTCGTTGCTCTTGTCGTCAGCTTCGGCAATTTAGCTCTTCCTCTCGCCTTTGAAATGACTAATGACATTGTCGACGTGTTTGTGTTTTCATGCGCGAACGCCGAGAAGGAAAAATGTCGACTTCGCTGTCATCTCGTTGTAGCCGAAGGCGTTATGTCCTTTCTGGTGAATTCGGTTTTCTTCTTTTTTGAACTCGTTGTTCCCTTTTCCTCTCCTAATAGCTCCTTGATTCTTTGTTCGGCAGAGGCAATGAACCCGATTTTCGCGACGTTTCTGCAAAAACATCATACAACCACTTCTCGTAGAAACCGAGATCTCTCAGAAGATGCTGAAAAGCTTTCAAGCTGAAATCTTCGGTGTTGAAACCCTTCCCCATCGTTCCCGTTCGACGACGTTTCCGTTTCTCTTCATTTATCTGACACTTCATCGGAATCCGGAGAAGTGTCAGATCGAGTGCCGAAAGCTGGAATCCGCGACCAACATTCTAGAAGCCGCTTTCCGACGACTTTTGAAAAGTTGTAACCAATGCAGAGCGAAAACAGCGTCGGCGACATCGATCCTTCACTCTGTTCGCCGCCACTTGAACCGTCGCACTCGAAAGCCATAAATTTCTTTGTCTCGGAGAGGTGACTGAGGTCATCGGTTGTCGTTCTCGCAAATGTCGCCCCTGTTCTCGAGGTCGTCGTCAGTCAACGAAGTGTTGTCCGTCTCGTTAGAGCTCGTTATGAAATCTGTTGCCAATTTCTTCGGTGTTTTGCCACTTGCTTGGACATCTGTGTTAATTGCTGGGCCCCCGAACAGCCACAGACAGACAGAGTGAAGTCGAAAAAGCAAGAAGAGATCTCATCTGACCCCAGAAGAGGCCGGCCACGAGATGGACAATCAGATACCCGTCCCTACGGAGCTCGGTGAGCCTCTTGATTTCACCTGACTGACTCAAATTGCCTGTCGACTCGTCCGCTCACCCGAATTCAATTCAATTCGATCACCAGCGATGGGTGATCGGTTGACAAGCGATTTAACCTTTGACTTTTTGGCGTTTCTAAACGCATGCACGCAACTCGGCTGACATGGAGCTGACGCTTCGAACAACGCTGGACAGACTCCTATGCAGTATTCGAGGAAATCGAGGCATTCTTCAGTCACTGGTAGCGGGACTCGGGGAACCGATAACACTAAATTACAACATCATGCCAACGTAATCGAACCGACGATAAAAACTTTGATAGTTCAGCTACGGCTTCCTCGTAAGCAATCTGAGGAATTCCCGGATCGCCGCTTTTGAGAGGTTTTCCAGTCGTGTTTCGATCAATCACGCTCGTTTCTGATCGGTTCTAGGGTGACAATCAAAACACAAGCCAAGAGCAGGCGCAACGCTTTCTCTCGGTGTTTTGGGATGAAGATCTCATTTAGTTCGCGTAATCCGATTCGTTCGATGCAGAATGTTAGTCAGGGGTCATTGTATTTGCGTTCCGGTAGAGCAGGCTGTCGTTGTCGACCCCTACAGTGATGTACGGCAGACAGTAGATGATTCAATCTGGACAACGAGGCATTGCCGTGATCACGACGACTGCGGAGATACCAGAGTACCGAACGCGATCAACCGACACTCAAGCACTTTGCTTTGGTTCGTCCTTTTTTTGCTTTTTCTTTGCTCAGCTCGTTGACTATTCACGACTGTCGTCCTTATGACACTGCTGCACTGTGTCAGTGCAGTATGGGACACGGTACCGCAGTACCATAAAGGTGCGTAGAACACTGGTACCATGTACACCCACGATACTCCCACGCTCTCTTGGGAAACGATGGCGCGAGATCATGGTGCTGCATGGTACCCCGGAGACATATTGACAAATGGTACTAAAATACCATGATGTGAGGGGGGCCGTGACACCAGCTTTGCACGCGATACCATCATTTTACTATGTAGCGAGGTACTCTTCTGGAGAAGCATGCGGTGGAACCCTCGAGTAACATGGTACTGCTGTACCATGTCAATACGCGATTCCGAAACAGTTTGTGGAGATATTGTAGATCTCGTTTCCGGAGTCGAGGCCTCCCGCTATCGAAACTTTTTAGGTGACATCTTCAGCGAAGGACCCGGACCCATCAGATGTCACGAAACTCTGTTTCAGAAAAGAATGTTCGTTGCGTCGGCCAGCAGCTCGTCCTCGACGTCAACCGATCCGACGTTGTGGCCGCCTACTTTCGGTTGGTAGTATTCCGCCTCTGCGGGTTGAGGCTGCTCAATGCTGAATGATGGAGGACTCGAAGCGCTGGCAGAAGAAATCTTCAGAAGAAATGCCCATAGCTGGTAGATAATCTGCTCAAAAATCGGCGGGGAATCTCTAGGAGTGCCGATCCACCCGCTCGCTAAACCGTTCATCCGTCGGTTTTTAGTTCACTTTTCTTAAGGCGGACATCTCTCGTCCCGACTGCTCCCAACGATAAGAAACTCGCTCACTTCGCATGCCGAGAAGATAACAACCATCAGCGGCGCATTCTTCTCCCCTTGGAGTCTGTTAGATTGATTCGTTTTTCGAATAATTTGTTCAGGACCGACGCTCAGGTACCAAGGGCGACATTTACAGAGAACGCAGATAACGGTTACGTCAATTTGAAAGCTTCCAAATCTATTGCTGTTCTCTAATGTTCTTCAATTGATATCTTCGAACAAGAGGCTCGAAAGGGTGTGAACCAAGAGTCTGACAGTGGAGACCGTACGCCGTCTGGAGCGTTTAGATAGTGATTGAGGCAACGCATCCTTACATTTCGAAATGAGAAACGAGTGAGTTCGTGACTAGAGTTTTCAAAGTTCACATGACAAGGGAGTTCTTCACTCCCGAAAGGAATGTTTCGAACGAAGGAACTATGACTCGACAGTTGGAGACAGTCAGATAGCGAGAGATAGATGAGCAGCAGACAGGCGGATGGTAGGGGGAGGGAGGGAGGGAGGGAGGAAACGATCGGTTTTCTCGGGTTTTCTCTTGACGAGAAACACGCGCGCCGCATTTTACAGAAGTCTCATTCCAGTCAACATATTTTTCGAAACTAGACAACTACGACGACGGAGATGACGAACAACCTGAACACAGGTGAATGGAATAGACGTCAGCTTCGGGAGGAAAGTCATAGCTAATGTAGGGCCGTCGAGTGGCGAAGCCGAAGACGCGGCGAACGACCGAAAATTCAAAGAGCTGAAGTCGACGGTAGAAATTTCGAAGCGCCGAAGTAGAGAATTCTTAAGTCAGCTGCGAAGGATCGAAGCCGAAGAGATCTGTCACTGCAAAATACCAGTGGGTCTGCTCCTCATTCGGGGGAACTCACTCAGTGGCCGTCTACAGAAATGAAATGACAAATTTTTCCTCGCTACCACCGATCGAGCAGAACGCTCGATCATAATCTTTCTTTGCCCACTCACGACAGAGCTATTCCGATTCGATGAATTCATCAAACCGCGTTGCCTGCCTGCCTTACCAACTGACAGCCTGTTGGATGATGGACCGATTGATGGAAGAATCGGTTTTTTCAACGAATGACGCTTCGAAGGATGCCGGAATCCTTGATTTAGTTTTTAACTCGGATTCGCTTAACCACGAAGAAGGGGCGCAATAACTCCGAACTCGTTTCCGAAGATGATGGCGAAAATACGCGATTCAGACCTCGTAGCTTGGAACATGTTTGCAAAAAAACTTCAACATTTGGGTTTCTGGAAGTATCGCCGATTCGGGCACCGTGAAGATCAAGGACGGACTGAGTAAGCGAAGGAAAGTCAAAAACGTGTTCTTCGCGATTCGTCACAGAGCATTCAACTTGAATTGTTGGAAAAACGTTTGAAGACCAATGAGTCAGAAACAGATGGACGGACTGACTCATTTCATTTTCTCATCCCATGAAGAAAATGTGGAAACTAAACATGAATCTATGCTAGAAAAGCCAAATGATGTTCGGAAACACCGAAAGTCGGAGTGTGGAACAACAGTTGGTGGCCACTTGAGGAACTTTCGTCCTCAGCGCTGTTTCCCGGAGCCAAGACCTTCGGTCCGGCGAGAGTTTCCGCTTTCGTTGAGTTTGGGGTTTAGGAACGAAGACGAGAATGCGGAAATCACGATCGAAAAGAGAAGAATCCAAATTTTCGAAGAGAGAAAAAAATTTCTCGAATCCGACCGTGACCATCTCGAGTAAAATGTGGTTTTGAAATTGAAGTTCTCAAGCATGTGCTCGATATCTGGCTCAATTAAATCCGCATGAAAAATTGTCGCGTCGAGGGCCTCATTAATCGATACTCGGTTACAGAAACACGACTGCGGTTGTCGATGATGATTATGATCATGGGAAGACAGATTAATATCGCAAAAAATGGCCATGTGAATCGACATCGATGCGGGAAGCCGTCCGCGGGGAAGGAGAATAGGAGCACGGAGACATTCACATCATATTCATCGGTCGCATAAAATAGATGATTCTGCAATTCGACCAAAAATTCACCACAAATTACAGAGATCCACTGTCGTCGGAGCGGGTACTTATCGCCTCATAGCGATGCAAAAACAAACTTTCCGAGCCATAATCTTCGTTTGATGAATAACCACCCGAAAATTCCGGTCGCGGAAGATATGATGCCATTCAGAGGAACGGAACACATTGATTCGATTAATGGCGTTTAGATGTCGTACCGCAATCGGATTTTTGCGATGAACTGTCCACACAGAAAATAAACCCGGCTCGAGGCGGGGCCGGTTTGAAACGGCCACTCGGGATTGCATATTGGAATGATTTTTCTTTCTTTCGTTCGACACCCGGAGTCTTCGAAACCTAACGCACGCCAGGGTTTATCTTGATTCCAAATCATCGCAGCAACACGATTTGAATTCCGTTGGGATCGTTTCCGAACTCGTTTTGACGAAGCCGATCCAAGAGTTCTTCCAAAGCGATCTTCGAGAAATGCTTTCCGGGCAAACAGGAATCAGCATCTCTGAAGGTCTTCCGGAATTCCAGTGCCGTCAATTTTTGTCGAAATAAATTCAATCTTCGACGAAAATCGAGAATTCAATGGGTGAGCCATGTAACTCAAATAGAACAGCCTCTTCAACGAAACGTAGCGCAGAGTATATTGATATAAACTGTGGGCGAGAAAACGGCCGAAGAGACGAAAAAGTGAAAAGTTCAAGAGGCCTCCGTTCCGAAGGAGCACATGTACAACGGGCGACATCGCCAACACCTGGCATTTCACCTGAACTTTACGACACTTCTTTTCACTCGTACTCACGCATCGAAAGTAGTATCAAGCCGTTTCTGCCAACATCGGGCGACATCTTACGAAAGTCATGCATTGATCCCTTCCTTTCGTCCGAAAAGAATCTTCAGCTCCCACCTTTCACGATGTTGAGAAGATATGTATCGGAAGGAACGAAAATTCGGTCTAGCAAGGATGGATGAATCCACGATTGAAAGAATTTATGGAATGTTGGATGGATGAGTCCACGATTGAAAGAATTGATGGATTGCTGGATGGATGAATATACGATTGAAAGAATTGATGGATTGCTGGATGGATGAATATACGATTGAATGAATTGATGGATTGCTGCACGGATGAATGAGACATTGATGCTTGATGGACTTATGGACATGGATGAATAGATGAATAGATGAATCGGTGTTCGGATCAATTTACGGATGGATGGGACATGGATAGATGGGTGTTTGGATTAATTTACGGATAGATGGACATATGGATGAATAGATGGATCGGTGTTGGGATCAAGTTATGGACAGATAAGACACTAAATGGACCTGAAGTACAATTGATGAAAGTAGGATTGATTGATGGATCGATTATTAAATTAAGTTTTAGGTGAACGGACGGACGAATAAATCTATTGATTGATAGACAGTTGGGAGAGCTCATGAACTGATAGATGGAATAAATGGATTAAAGGATGTAAAGAGGACGGAATGGGTAGGTGGATAAATTAAAGAATGAATCCATGGTTGGATGGAGGGACAGACTAATTGATGGATGAATGAGAGAGTACATGGACGGATTGAATAATTTTCGGATGGAGGTGTACATAAATGAACTGATGGATGAATGACGGCGATACCTCTCACGGTTGGAGGCGTTATTTCATAGTACTGTTCTGATTGACGTTGTCTTATATGTTCTTGAAACTCGTCGTTTGAAGTTGTTCTTTGCAGAGTGGCAATTTTGTCGCCTGGTACCCGACTTGATTCGCGGTGGACGCCAAGACACTCGTGAGGCTGACTCCTTTGATTCGGTTGACCGTCCGGCATCGCGACTCGGTCGGTCCGCCGGCCAACCGGCTCACTCTTCGCTGGTTGATGACGACCTGACTCGTTAAACGGGCATCTCATCTCGTATGGTGCTCCATAATTGTGCTCGACTTAGATAGGCGAAGATGAAGTCAAACAACGACTACTTTTTCTGTTTTCTTCTACGGCCACACCGTGACTTTTGCACTTGGCGCGAAGTCGTCTAGAAAAAAAAACCGAAAAGAGTTTGGGTACGCTTGACTCTTTGACACGTCGTGGACAAGCTCGTAATTAAACATGACCTCAGCAACCGACGATATCACCGCGGTTCTCCAGCGATCAAAACCAGGTTGGGCCGGCCACTCGCTCCTCCGCTTGAGTTCTATTTCGTCTTGGTTGGTCCGCTGAACTCCGGCGTCGTCCATCGCCTAATTAACCCTTTGCAAATTTAAGCGTATCCTCTTTTGTCTCTTTTGGCGTACCGCGAGAGGTGACGTATGGACCGCTCCGGCTCCGGATCTTCCGCAGCAGTCAGAGCGGAATTTACGTCGCTTGCTTCGGGATTTGCGACCGTGTCGCGCCTGCTAGCAAGCTCATTTCTGCCACCGAAAGTCCGAGGAAGATTAGCCCACTTGTCGCCTTAAAGATGCGTCGTCCGTAAATCTATCTCTGCGTCACACGGCCCGTTGTCGTTGCGTGTAAGATATCGCACGCCATCCACGTCGCGCGGATTCCCTCCGCGTCCCGAATCTAGACGTTGCAATTATTCGCTGCGATAAATAATCGATTGATTCTGCCCTGCTACCAGATGGACATCTGCAGGACGGCGCGGCCGTGGTGGTGGCGGCGACAGAACATCCCTTCGTCTGCTTCCCGTTTCGATCAAATAACACGAGTCGAGCACTCATCGACCCAAAACTATGGTATCTGGTCAACGGAAAAAAATCCTCGATTGAAACCGGCTGAACGACATCAACAATTTCGTCTCCCGAAGGAAACAAGCAACCGGTCAAAAAAAGGATCGCGGAAGAACGAGAAAATTATTGACTTTGTGAACTGAAAAGATACAAAAGAGAACAAACGCTCGCAAGGGGGACACGCGACGACACCGGACAAGGGCAAGAAATGAGCGCGGTGAAGCATGGTCGGNGCCGAAGGCGTTATGTCCTTTCTGGTGAATTCGGTTTTCTTCTTTTTTGAACTCGTTGTTCCCTTTTCCTCTCCTAATAGCTCCTTGATTCTTTGTTCGGCAGAGGCAATGAACCCGATTTTCGCGACGTTTCTGCAAAAACATCATACAACCACTTCTCGTAGAAACCGAGATCTCTCAGAAGATGCTGAAAAGCTTTCAAGCTGAAATCTTCGGTGTTGAAACCCTTCCCCATCGTTCCCGTTCGACGACGTTTCCGTTTCTCTTCATTTATCTGACACTTCATCGGAATCCGGAGAAGTGTCAGATCGAGTGCCGAAAGCTGGAATCCGCGACCAACATTCTAGAAGCCGCTTTCCGACGACTTTTGAAAAGTTGTAACCAATGCAGAGCGAAAACAGCGTCGGCGACATCGATCCTTCACTCTGTTCGCCGCAACTTGAACCGTCGCACTCGAAAGCCATAAATTTCTTTGTCTCGGAGAGGTGACTGAGGTCATCGGTTGTCGTTCTCGCAAATGTCGCCCCTGTTCTCGGGGTCGTCGTCAGTCAACGAAGTGTTGTCCGTCTCGTTAGAGCTCGTTATGAAATCTGTTGCCAATTTCTTCGGTGTTTTGCCACTTGCTTGGACATCTGTGTTAATTGCTGGGCCCCCGAACAGCCACAGACAGACAGACAGAGTGAAGTCGAAAAAGCAAGAAGAGATCTCATCTGACCCCAGAAGAGGCCGGCCACGAGATGGACAATCAGATACCCGTCCCTACGGAGCTCGGTGAGCCTCTTGATTTCACCTGACTGACTCAAATTGCCTGTCGACTCGTCCGCTCACCCGAATTCAATTCAATTCGATCACCAGCGATGGGTGATCGGTTGACAAGCGATTTAACCTTTGACTTTTTGGCGTTTCTAAACGCATGCACGCAACTCGGCTGACATGGAGCTGACGCTTCGAACAACGCTGGACAGACTCCTATGCAGTATTCGAGGAAATCGAGGCATTCTTCAGTCACTGGTAGCGGGACTCGGGGAACCGATAACACTAAATTACAACATCATGCCAACGTAATCGAACCGACGATAAAAACTTTGATAGTTCAGCTACGGCTTCCTCGTAAGCAATCTGAGGAATTCCCGGATCGCCGCTTTTGAGAGGTTTTCCAGTCGTGTTTCGATCAATCACGCTCGTTTCTGATCGGTTCTAGGGTGACAATCAAAACACAAGCCAAGAGCAGGCGCAACGCTTTCTCTCGGTGTTTTGGGATGAAGATCTCATTTAGTTCGCGTAATCCGATTCGTTCGATGCAGAATGTTAGTCAGGGGTCATTGTATTTGCGTTCCGGTAGAGCAGGCTGTCGTTGTCGACCCCTACAGTGATGTACGGCAGACAGTAGATGATTCAATCTGGACAACGAGGCATTGCCGTGATCACGACGACTGCGGAGATACCAGAGTACCGAACGCGATCAACCGACACTCAAGCACTTTGCTTTGGTTCGTCCTTTTTTTGCTTTTTCTTTGCTCAGCTCGTTGACTATTCACGACTGTCGTCCTTATGACACTGCTGCACTGTGTCAGTGCAGTATGGGACACGGTACCGCAGTACCATAAAGGTGCGTAGAACACTGGTACCATGTACACCCACGATACTCCCACGCTCTCTTGGGAAACGATGGCGCGAGATCATGGTGCTGCATGGTACCCCGGAGACATATTGACAAATGGTACTAAAATACCATGATGTGAGGGGAGCCGAGAAACCAGCTTAGCAAGCGATACCATCATTTTACAATGTAGCAAGGTACTCTTCTGGAGAAGCATGCAGTGGAACCATCGAGTAACATGGTACTGATGTACCATGTCAATACGCGATTCCGAAACAGTTTGTGGAGATATTGTAGATCTCGTTTCCGGAGTCGAGGCCTCCCGCTATCGAAACTTTTTAGGTGACATCTTCAGCGAAGGACCCGGACCCATCAGATGTCACGAAACTCTGTTTCAGAAAAGAATGTTCGTTGCGTCGGCCAGCAGCTCGTCCTCGACGTCAACCGATCCGACGTTGTGGCCGCCTACTTTCGGTTGGTAGTATTCCGCCTCTGCGGGTTGAGGCTGCTCAATGCTGAATGATGGAGGACTCGAAGCGCTGGCAGAAGAAATCTTCAGAAGAAATGCCCATAGCTGGTAGATAATCTGCTCAAAAATCGGCGGGGAATCTCTAGGAGTGCCGATCCACCCGCTCGCTAAACCGTTCATCCGTCGGTTTTTAGTTCACTTTTCTTAAGGCGGACATCTCTCGTCCCGACTGCTCCCAACGATAAGAAACTCGCTCACTTCGCATGCCGAGAAGATAACAACCATCAGCGGCGCATTCTTCTCCCCTTGGAGTCTGTTAGATTGATTCGTTTTTCGAATAATTTGTTCAGGACCGACGCTCAGGTACCAAGGGCGACATTTACAGAGAACGCAGATAACGGTTACGTCAATTTGAAAGCTTCCAAATCTATTGCTGTTCTCTAATGTTCTTCAATTGATATCTTCGAACAAGAGGCTCGAAAGGGTGTGAACCAAGAGTCTGACAGTGGAGACCGTACGCCGTCTGGAGCGTTTAGATAGTGATTGAGGCAACGCATCCTTACATTTCGAAATGAGAAACGAGTGAGTTCGTGACTAGAGTTTTCAAAGTTCACATGACAAGGGAGTTCTTCACTCCCGAAAGGAATGTTTCGAACGAAGGAACTATGACTCGACAGTTGGAGACAGTCAGATAGCGAGAGATAGATGAGCAGCAGACAGGCGGATGGTAGGGGGAGGGAGGGAGGGAGGGAGGAAACGATCGGTTTTCTCGGGTTTTCTCTTGACGAGAAACACGCGCGCCGCATTTTACAGAAGTCTCATTCCAGTCAACATATTTTTCGAAACTAGACAACTACGACGACGGAGATGACGAACAACCTGAACACAGGTGAATGGAATAGACGTCAGCTTCGGGAGGAAAGTCATAGCTAATGTAGGGCCGTCGAGTGGCGAAGCCGAAGACGCGGCGAACGACCGAAAATTCAAAGAGCTGAAGTCGACGGTAGAAATTTCGAAGCGCCGAAGTAGAGAATTCTTAAGTCAGCTGCGAAGGATCGAAGCCGAAGAGATCTGTCACTGCAAAATACCAGTGGGTCTGCTCCTCATTCGGGGGAACTCACTCAGTGGCCGTCTACAGAAATGAAATGACAAATTTTTCCTCGCTACCACCGATCGAGCAGAACGCTCGATCATAATCTTTCTTTGCCCACTCACGACAGAGCTATTCCGATTCGATGAATTCATCAAACCGCGTTGCCTGCCTGCCTGCCTTACCAACTGACAGCCTGTTGGATGATGGACCGATTGATGGAAGAATCGGTTTTTTCAACGAATGACGCTTCGAAGGATGCCGGAATCCTTGATTTAGTTTTTAACTCGGATTCGCTTAACCACGAAGAAGGGGCGCAATAACTCCGAACTCGTTTCCGAAGATGATGGCGAAAATACGCGATTCAGACCTCGTAGCTTGGAACATGTTTGCAAAAAAACTTCAACATTTGGGTTTCTGGAAGTATCGCCGATTCGGGCACCGTGAAGATCAAGGACGGACTGAGTAAGCGAAGGAAAGTCAAAAACGTGTTCTTCGCGATTCGTCACAGAGCATTCAACTTGAATTGTTGGAAAAACGTTTGAAGACCAATGAGTCAGAAACAGATGGACGGACTGACTCATTTCATTTTCTCATCCCATGAAGAAAATGTGGAAACTAAACATGAATCTATGCTAGAAAAGCCAAATGATGTTCGGAAACACCGAAAGTCGGAGTGTGGAACAACAGTTGGTGGCCACTTGAGGAACTTTCGTCCTCAGCGCTGTTTCCCGGAGCCAAGACCTTCGGTCCGGCGAGAGTTTCCGCTTTCGTTGAGTTTGGGGTTTAGGAACGAAGACGAGAATGCGGAAATCACGATCGAAAAGAGAAGAATCCAAATTTTCGAAGAGAGAAAAAAATTTCTCGAATCCGACCGTGACCATCTCGAGTAAAATGTGGTTTTGAAATTGAAGTTCTCAAGCATGTGCTCGATATCTGGCTCAATTAAATCCGCATGAAAAATTGTCGCGTCGAGGGCCTCATTAATCGATACTCGGTTACAGAAACACGACTGCGGTTGTCGATGATGATTATGATCATGGGAAGACAGATTAATATCGCAAAAAATGGCCATGTGAATCGACATCGATGCGGGAAGCCGTCCGCGGGGAAGGAGAATAGGAGCACGGAGACATTCACATCATATTCATCGGTCGCATAAAATAGATGATTCTGCAATTCGACCAAAAATTCACCACAAATTACAGAGATCCACTGTCGTCGGAGCGGGTACTTATCGCCTCATAGCGATGCAAAAACAAACTTTCCGAGCCATAATCTTCGTTTGATGAATAACCACCCGAAAATTCCGGTCGCGGAAGATATGATGCCATTCAGAGGAACGGAACACATTGATTCGATTAATGGCGTTTAGATGTCGTACCGCAATCGGATTTTTGCGATGAACTGTCCACACAGAAAATAAACCCGGCTCGAGGCGGGGCCGGTTTGAAACGGCCACTCGGGATTGCATATTGGAATGATTTTTCTTTCTTTCGTTCGACACCCGGAGTCTTCGAAACCTAACGCACGCCAGGGTTTATCTTGATTCCAAATCATCGCAGCAACACGATTTGAATTCCGTTGGGATCGTTTCCGAACTCGTTTTGACGAAGCCGATCCAAGAGTTCTTCCAAAGCGATCTTCGAGAAATGCTTTCCGGGCAAACAGGAATCAGCATCTCTGAAGGTCTTCCGGAATTCCAGTGCCGTCAATTTTTGTCGAAATAAATTCAATCTTCGAAGAAAATCGAGAATTCAATGGGTGAGCCATGTAACTCAAATAGAACAGCCTCTTCAACGAAACGTAGCGCAGAGTATATTGATATAAACTGTGGGCGAGAAAACGGCCGAAGAGACGAAAAAGTGAAAAGTTCAAGAGGCCTCCGTTCCGAAGGAGCACATGTACAACGGGCGACATCGCCAACACCTGGCATTTCACCTGAACTTTACGACACTTCTTTTCACTCGTACTCACGCATCGAAAGTAGTATCAAGCCGTTTCTGCCAACATCGGGCGACATCTTACGAAAGTCATGCATTGATCCCTTCCTTTCGTCCGAAAAGAATCTTCAGCTCCCACCTTTCACGATGTTGAGAAGATATGTATCGGAAGGAACGAAAATTCGGTCTAGCAAGGATGGATGAATCCACGATTGAAAGAATTTATGGAATGTTGGATGGATGAGTCCACGATTGAAAGAATTGATGGATTGCTGGATGGATGAATATACGATTGAAAGAATTGATGGATTGCTGGATGGATGAATATACGATTGAATGAATTGATGGATTGCTGCACGGATGAATGAGACATTGATGCTTGATGGACTTATGGACATGGATGAATAGATGAATAGATGAATCGGTGTTCGGATCAATTTACGGATGGATGGGACATGGATAGATGGGTGTTTGGATTAATTTACGGATAGATGGACATATGGATGAATAGATGGATCGGTGTTGGGATCAAGTTATGGACAGATAAGACACTAAATGGACCTGAAGTACAATTGATGAAAGTAGGATTGATTGATGGATCGATTATTAAATTAAGTTTTAGGTGAACGGACGGACGAATAAATCTATTGATTGATAGACAGTTGGGAGAGCTCATGAACTGATAGATGGAATAAATGGATTAAAGGATGTAAAGAGGACGGAATGGGTAGGTGGATAAATTAAAGAATGAATCCATGGTTGGATGGAGGGACAGACTAATTGATGGATGAATGAGAGAGTACATGGACGGATTGAATAATTTTCGGATGGAGGTGTACATAAATGAACTGATGGATGAATGACGGCGATACCTCTCACGGTTGGAGGCGTTATTTCATAGTACTGTTCTGATTGACGTTGTCTTATATGTTCTTGAAACTCGTCGTTTGAAGTTGTTCTTTGCAGAGTGGCAATTTTGTCGCCTGGTACCCGACTTGATTCGCGGTGGACGCCAAGACACTCGTGGGGCTGACTCCTTTGATTCGGTTGACCGTCCGACATCGCGACTCGGTCGGTCCGCCGGCCAACCGGCTCACTCTTCGCTGGTTGATGACGACCTGACTCGTTAAACGGGCATCTCATCTCGTATGGTGCTCCATAATTGTGCTCGACTTAGATAGGCGAAGATGAAGTCAAACAACGACTACTTTTTCTGTTTTCTTCTACGGCCACACCGTGACTTTTGCACTTGGCGCGAAGTCGTCTAGAAAAAAAAACCGAAAAGAGTTTGGGTACGCTTGACTCTTTGACACGTCGTGGACAAGCTCGTAATTAAACATGACCTCAGCAACCGACGATATCACCGCGGTTCTCCAGCGATCAAAACCAGGTTGGGCCGGCCACTCGCTCCTCCGCTTGAGTTCTATTTCGTCTTGGTTGGTCCGCTGAACTCCGGCGTCGTCCATCGCCTAATTAACCCTTTGCAAATTTAAGCGTATCCTCTTTTGTCTCTTTTGGCGTACCGCGAGAGGTGACGTATGGACCGCTCCGGCTCCGGATCTTCCGCAGCAGTCAGAGCGGAATTTACGTCGCTTGCTTCGGGATTTGCGACCGTGTCGAGCCTGCTAGCAAGCTCATTTCTGCCACCGAAAGTCCGAGGAAGATTAGCCCACTTGTCGCCTTAAAGATGCGTCGTCCGTAAATCTATCTCTGCGTCACACGGCCCGTTGTCGTTGCGTGTAAGATATCGCACGCCATCCACGTCGCGCGGATTCCCTCCGCGTCCCGAATCTAGACGTTGCAATTATTCGCTGCGATAAATAATCGATTGATTCTGCCCTGCTACCAGATGGACATCTGCAGGACGGCGCGGCCGTGGTGGTGGCGGCGACAGAACATCCCTTCGTCTGCTTCCCGTTTCGATCAAATAACACGAGTCGAGCACTCATCGACCCAAAACTATGGTATCTGGTCAACGGAAAAAAATCCTCGATTGAAACCGGCTGAACGACATCAACAATTTCGTCTCCCGAAGGAAACAAGCAACCGGTCAAAAAAAGGATCGCGGAAGAACGAGAAAATTATTGACTTTGTGAACTGAAAAGATACAAAAGAGAACAAACGCTCGCAAGGGGGACACGCGACGACACCGGACAAGGGCAAGAAATGAGCGCGGTGAAGCATGGTCGGATCAATTGGATTGAGCCGCTGAGCCCAGCGCAGGAAAGAGATCAATGGCTAGATTAATGATGGCGGCCGTGATAAATTTGAGTGCTTTGTTAACACGTAACG